>PVJL010007629.1:0-75742 GCA_004026885.1 Lyroderma lyra | reverse complement strand
TGGGGTTCAAGATAGGAGCCTTGACTGAGCCAATGGCAGGGGCTGGGGGCTTCAGTGTGGTTTGAGGTTCATCAGTGTGGAAAAAACACAGATGCTGTATAGTCATGCCTGGGGCTCTATTCCCTATGCTAACTGGCAAAAGGGGACTAGGGGAGCAACTCGGAATCATAGTTCTTTATCACTGGCATGCTGATCTTGAATATGGGCGAGATACTTATTTCAATCTGTGCACATACAGTCCGACTTTGAGATTGGAATGGTCAGAGACTAGGACAATATAAAACTTAAGGAAAATCTGTCATTGGTCTAGGCTGTGGTCAGTCAGGCAGGGCCACAAAGAAATAGGGAGTTTATTGTTGCAGGTCTGATATGAAGGTCTTTAATCCATTTCTAGTTAATTTTTGAATACGGTGAGAGTTCACAGCTCAGATTCATTCTTTTGCATATGTTTTTCCAGCTTTCCCAGCACCACCTACTAAAGGGGCTGTCTTTTCCCCATTGCACATTTTTTGCTCCTTCATCAAAAATTATTTGTCCAGAATGGAGCTACCATTTGACCCAGCAGTCCCCCTTCTGGGGATCTACCCAAAGAACTTGAAAACATTTGTCTGCAAAGACTTATGTACCCCAATGTTCATCGCAGCGCTGTTCACAGTGGCCAAAACATGGAAACAACCAAAGTGCCCTGCGACAGATGACTGGATAAAGAAGCTGTGGTGCATATACACAATGGAATATTACTCAGCTGTAAGAAAAGATGAAATACTGCCATTTGCAACAACATGGATGGACCTGGAGATAATCATGCTTAGTGACATAAGCCAGACAGAAAAAACAAAGAACTGTATGACTTCACTCATATGCGGAATATAAAACTGAAAGCAAAGAAAAAAAGAAATGAACAAATAACCCACGGACACAATCAATAGTTTAATGTTTATTTGGGGACGAGTGGGTTAGGGAAGGGAGAAAGGGGAGGGGGTGGGAGAGGAGGGGGGGAAGTTAAATATAAGGCGATGGAAAGAGAAGTCACATTAGGTGGTGACCTTACTATACATCAAGTTGACAATGCACTGTGGAATTGTATGCCTGAAACCTATGTAATCCTTGCTAACAGATGTCACCCCAATAAGTCTAACAATAAAAATGAATTAAAAAAAATTATTTGTCCATAAATTTGTGGATTTATTTCTGGGTTTTCAGCTCTGTTCCATTGGTCTATATTTCTGTTTTTCTGCCAGTACCAAGCTGTTTTGACTATTGATGCTTTGTAATATAAATTAAAGTTGGGGAGTGTAATACCACCAGCCTGATTTTTTTATGTAGTATTGCTTTAGCAATTTGAGGTCTTTTATGGTTTCATATAAATCTGATAATTCTTTTATCTATGTTATGAAAAAAAGTGTCTTATAGTTTTTCGTGTATAAGTCTGTCACGTTCTTTGTTAAGTTCATTCCCAGGTATTTCATTCTTTTTATTGTGACAGCAAAGGGAAGTGACTTCCTCTTTCTTTTTCTGAGGATTCGTTGTTTGTATATAGGAACGTTGTTGATTTTTGTACATTGATTTTGTATTCTGCGACTTTACTGTGTTCATTTATTTTTTTCTAAGTTTCCTGGTGGAATCTGTGGAATTTTCTATATAAAGGATCATGTCATCTGCAAATAGTGACAATTTGATCTCTTCTTTCCCAATTTGGGTACCTTTTTTTCCTTTCTCTTGTCTGATTGTTGTGGCTAGAACTTCCAGTACTATATTGAATAACAGTGGTGACAGGGGGCATCCCTGTCTTCTTCCTGATTTTAGGGGAATGGGCTTCAGCTTTTCCCCAGTCAGTGTGATGTTAGCCGAGGGTTTGTCACATGTGGCTTTTATTATGTTGAGATACTTTCCTTCTATACCTATTTTATTTAATGTTTTAATCATAATGGATGTTGCATCTTGTCAAAAGCTTTTTCTGCATCAATATGGTCTTTATCTTTGATTTTGTTTATGTGGTGTATCATATTGATTGATTTTCATATGTTGAACCATCCTTGTACTCCCGGGATGAATCCCACTTGATCATGATGTATGATCGTTTTGATGCATTGTTGTATTCTGTTTGCTAATATTTTGTTTAGGATTTTTGCATCTGTGTTCATCGGAGATATTGGTCTATAGTTTTCTATTTTTGTGTGTCTTTGCCAGGCTTTGGTATTAGAGTAGTGTTGGTCTCATAGAATGAGTTAGGAAGTATTGCTTCCTCTTTAATTTTTTGGAAGAGTCTGAGGAGGATGGGTGTTAATTCTTCTTTGAATGCTTGGTAGAACTCATTGGTGAGACCATCTGGTCCAGGGCTTTTGCCTTTAGGGAAATTACGGATAGTCATTTAATCTCTTTGCTATTGATTGGTCTATTTAGATTATCCAGTTCTTCTTGGTTCAGTCTAGGTAGGCTATAAGTTTCTAGAAACTTGTCCATTTCTTCTAGGTTGTTAAATTTAGTGGCATAAAACCCTCCATAATATTTTCTTATAATCCTTTGTATTTCTGTGGTATCAGTGGTAATTTCTCCCCTTTCATTTCAAATTTTGGATATTTGTGTCCTTTTCTTTCGTCCTTTGATTAGTCTAGCCAGGGGTTTGTCAATTTTGTTGACTTTCTCAAAGAGCCAGCTCTTTGTAATATTAATTTTTTCTATTGTCCTTCTGTTCTCTAATTGTTTTAGTTCTGCTTTAATTTTTTTTGTTTCTTTCCTTCTGCTGACTTTGAGTTTTGTCTGCTCTTCTTTTTCTAGTTCTTTCAGATGGGATGCTAAGGTGTTTACTCATGATTTTTCTTGTTTCTTAAGATAGGCCTGTAAGATATACATTTCCCTCTTATTACTGGTTTTGCTGTGTTCTAATAATCCTGATATGTTGTATTTTCATTGTCATCAGTTTCTATATATTTTTTAATCTTTTCTTTATTTGTTCTTTTATCCAGTCATTTTTAAAATAAGATGTTGTTTAATCTCCAAGTATATGTGTTTTTTTCTGCTTTCCCTTTACAGTTGATCTCCAATTTCAAAGCTTTGTGGTCTGGGAATACACTTGGTATGATTTTGATCTTCTTGAATTTGCTGAGGCTACTTTTGTGTCCCAGCATGTGGTCTGTCATTGGGAATGTTCCATGTGCACTAGAAAAGAAGGTATAGTCTCTTTTGTTGGATGAAGTGTCCTGTAAATGTCAATTATGTCCAATTGCTGTAATGTGTCATTTAGAGCTGATATTTTCTTATTTATTTTCTGTTTGGATGATCTGTCCATGGGTGTTAAAGGGGTGTTTAAGTCTCTCACAATGATTGTGCTTTTGTCAGTTTCTCTTTTCAGATCTGTTAGTAGTTGCTTTGTATATTTTGGTGCTTCCTGGTTGGGAGCATATATATTGATTAGTGTCAAATCTTCTTCTTGTTGTATTGTGCCTTTTATCATTATGTAATGCCCATCTTTTCTCTTGCTACTTTTTTAACCTGAAGTTTATTTCATCAGATATCAGTATGGCAACTCCTGCTTTTCTCTGGTTACCATTTGCTTGGAGTATTGTTTTCCATCCTTTCACTCTGAGTCTGTGTTTGTCCTTATGGCTGAGGTGTGTCTTTTGGAGACAGCATATGGATGGGTTTTATTTTTTAATCCAGTCTGCTACTCTCTGTCTTTTTATTGCTGAGTTCAGTCCATTAACATTTAGAGTGATGATCGATATGTGAGGATTTCCTGTGGCCATTACTTTTTTGTTATTGTTTTATTTTTGTTTCTTTCTTGTTGCCTCAACTCTATTCCATTTGTCTTGATGTTTTGTTTCAGGTCGAAGAGACTCTTTCAGTATTTCTTGAAGTGCTGACCTTGTGCTGGTGAATTCCCTCAGCTTCTGTGTATCTGAGAAGGTCTTTATTCCACTTCCATGTCTGAAAGATAATTTTGCTGGATAATTTATTCTTGACTGGAAGTTTCTCTCTTTTAAAGTTTTGAATATTTGATTCCACTTCCTCCTGGCTTGTAGAGTTTCCGCTGAGAAGTCTGATGCCAGCCTGATGGGTTTTCCTCTAAAGGTTATAATTCTTTTTTCCCTGGCTGCCTTGAGAATTGTCTGTCTTATTTTTTGACATCTTAAAGAAGATCTGCTAGGGTCCCGGTATCTAGGGAACCTGTTTTCTTCTTGAATTTGGGGTTTCAGATCTTTCCATAGGTTTGGAAAGTTTTCATCTGCTATTTGTTTGAGTATGCTCTCTGTAGAGTGCTCTGCTCCTTCTTCTAATTTTAATATCCTAATATTTTGTCTCATAGAGTCAGATAGTTCTTGCAGAGTTCTTTCAATCCTTTTGGTTCTATATTCCCCCTCTTCCTCTTTTTGAGCTGTTTCCATGTTCTGATCTTCGATATCACTAATTCTTTCCTCCATCTGGAGGGCTCTGTTTTCTATGGCAGTTATTTCATTTCTCACTTCTTTTATTGTATTATTTATCTCTCAAATTTCCATCTCGATCTTCCTTATGTTTTGAATTTCTTTGTTAAATTGTTCCTTTTGTTCACATATTTCCTTTCTTAGGTTGTTTATCTTAGCTATGGTGTTCTGCCAGTATGTTTTCATTTCTCTTAGAGCCTTTAAAATGACTACTTTAAATTCTCTGTCACTTAGTTCAGAAAATTCTAGGTCTATGAGCTGTGGGCCGCGAGGGTGCTGGGAGCTGAGGTGCTGTCTTTGGGGCCCTGCCTCAGCCTGAAGCTGTTCAGAGTCCTTGCTCAGCCCTCAAGAGCTTCAGAGGCTGGCCCCCAAGCTCTGTCCCCAACACACTGCTCTAATGCCTAGCTCCCCCACGTTCTCTCATTGTTTTGTCACTTTGGCTGGCTTTCACTCTTGTTGCCTCTTGGAATCCCCACTCCCGTGCACTGTGCTGCTCCTGGATAGTCAGCAGCAATCAGGTCCTGTTGCGATCCATCTCTGTTCCCTCCCCTCTCTCCTGTTTACCCCTTTCTCTCCAAACTTCAGGCATTTTCTTGCGATGTGTGGATTTCTCAACTGTCGTTGTGTCACTCCAGGTCTTCTTTCTTGGCTCCTGGATGGCCGTTCAATTGTGTTTTCTGGGAGAGGCTTTAGGGACCTCCTCCCTGGTCACCATCTTACTCTCTTTTATTTTCCTGTTTTTAATTCTATTCTATCTCTAATCTTGCTTCTGCTTCTTTCCTTCCCCAGAACACTTTCTGGTTTTTAAACTTTGGCTTCTGTTAGCTTTCCCCTGGGGAATCACTTTCATTAACCAGCTCTATTCAATGTGGACCCAGGCCTCCTACAAACATTTACTGTTTTTTCATGCAGATCCCATTGGCAAGGTCTAATTCTGTAAACAGATTTAGGATGGATAGCAGTTGTTGATGCTTGTACTTCTAAACAATTCCATTGTCTCTGGACCATTTCTATCCTGGCTTATCCTCAATATATTCAACAGAGCACCATTTCCCAAAATATGCTCCTTGGAATGCTAATCCCATGAGATGTTCTGTGAAAAGAGTTCTGTGGCCATATATGTTTGGGAAGCAGAGTATGTTATATATTCCTCTTAGAGACATACCAAGAATATGAGCACATTAAAGGCTCTGACAAGTCCTGCTATAAATGAAACTCTTCAAAAACAAAAATGCTTCCCAAAGTTACTTGTTCTTATATGTAAAAAAATTCTGTGAACATCATGTTGCAAAAAACAAATTTAGGGAAATGCTGTCACAGAGGATAGTTTATGTTAGGCTTTTTGTTTAAGTTGTTAGGCTAAGTGAGATTTACTGACAGTCATCAGGTCTATGAGATAATAAAATGTATTTTGCAAATAAACATTTTCTTTTAATAGGGCATTCCCATGACTACCAAATCCCTTTTGCATATGTATAGGAGATTTCTTAAAGTTCTATTTGTGATGATCTCACAAATAGGAGAAGAAATAAAAGCAGGTACCCTTCAGAATACTCTTCAAAGATGATTTTTGTCTTGGGAAAGGAAAAATTTATTTTAATTAGAAATGCACAATAAAGTAGACATAACTTTGTACTAGTTAAAATGACTGGATCATAAAAATGTTGATTCTTAGAATTAGTGAATTTTTCATGAAGGAAGATACAACTGTTCAGTCAGTAATAAATAAGCCTCTACTTCTATCAGTGGGTTATTTAAAGACAAGGAGAAATAAGCCCTGCCTCTTACATTATAATCTCAAGGGAAAGAGATTCTTGGGGGGTCTCACAGGTAATAATGCAGGGTGCTTAGAAAGCACTGCAAAATGCCTGAGCTGTATTCACAAGTATGGGGCTGTTGGTTGTTGTGGAATGCAGTTACATCTTTAAGCTCTTGTCCTTTAGGAATTCAACAAGACTTACCAAGCAATATGAAAGGGGTGGTAGTGGAACTCAGGGGAAACGTACTGGTGATCCTGCTACCCACTTTATTTGGTGAGTGTGTGCCCCAGAGAAAGAATGAATGGGGCATGCAAATCAGCTCTTTCCCCATTCCCTAAGTGCCCTTCTAGCATGAGCATGCCTCTGCATGGAGGGTGATTTCAGTGTTAAGTGATGGACATTCCTCATGAACATGGTCCTCAAACACAAACCAAGACATCAACTGGAGCTCAGCTGAAATGTCAGTGATTTGTTTTGCTGAAATTGTTAAAAGATTGTATATTAGCAAGGTCATGTTTTCCATGGGACTTGCAAGGATAATTTGGCTACATGCAATTTCTACCCTGTGCATGGGCTTTAGAGCTAACCTCTGTAGAAGATAAGACTGTGCTGAACGCATGTATCTTGTTTTCTTGCTTTGAGTCTCAATCCTATTTCTCTGACACTCCTTCTCAAGGAATGGGTAGAATGAGTCAAATTACAGGGAGGGCCATGAAAGGTGCATTTGTCACCAGCCATGTACATTCTAAGGAGGAGAAGTCTGGGCGGCCCAGGTGCCCTTTCCTGGGTCTGGGGTGGGGTTATGATGAGCATGGGAAGTACCAGTCTCTTCATTGGTTGGTGTGCACAATAAATTAGAATATTATCCTTTGCAAACTGCTTGGTTCACCCACGTGGCTTGGATTGGGAAGACTGTGGTAAACAGTTTCCACCATCGTAATTCTTCTAGCTAACCTAAGTGCCACTATACAAGGGCTGGCTGGCAGTGTAAGCCCATTTATTTTTTGTGTAGAACATTTTATGAAACTTAAATAAAAATTTAATCTTAATAAATACAAACAACAAATGATAATGTATTAGTCTAGCACTTTGAAAATGTCAAATTGATTCATAGCTATAACCTTAATGCAATTTACCTTGGTGGTGTCTGCTTACTCATATAACAGTAAAACAGATTACAGCAAACCTGAAATGATAGATGGTCATATGTGCCTACAGACAACCACTGGTCACAGGCACAGGTTGTTGTATCATCATACATACTAGCAGTCACTTGTACTGATTATTAAGTACCTTAAAGTATAAAGTTTCTCTGCAAAAGTGAACAAGGAACAGTGGTTATCTCTGGGATGGCATCTAGGAAGATTGGGGGAGATGGTTTGAATTGTTCTTCTTACATGTATGTATCTCTAGTTATAAAAGTAAAAAGATAAACCAACTGTGAGAATTATGGGTGGACCCAAACTTTCTGTAGTGCTACGACACCAGAAGAGAAAGAAGGCGGCCCAGGAGCTCAATGTCAAACAATAACATGATTCCTACAGAAATTGACTCATGGCTGTTGGAGCCCCGAGGAGCCTGAACGGAACGAGAAGCATGTGATGACAGGAAGCCTACAAGCAATCTAAGGGGTACCAGAAAAAAAAAAAACCAACCCTTTCCCCAAGGTTTTGTCTTTGTCCTGGCAACAAAAAATAGTGAAATGCAAATTTAGGTCTATGATCAGAACTATCACAAAGTACTTGAATTTCATCATTCCTTCCTTCTGCTCTCTCCTTTTCTTGCCCTGTTTGAGGTGGAGCAGTTGGTAGAACAGGTGCTCTGTAATGTGGGAGGGGTCACAGAGTAGAGAAGCAAGAGGCACAGGGAGTCCTTGAGCTGAGGGAGCCGAGTGGCCCCTCCCTAGATGGGCGGTTCTCTCTGCCAGTCTACTTTTAACCAGGGCTTCTGGAAGAATAGTCTTGCTCGCTTTTCACCTTGATAGAGTTTTCTATCTGCTGTCTCTGCATGTCTCCGTTCACTGAACATCTGTGATATTAGCTGTATTACTTCTTCAGGCACATTTTAATAAAAACTTCAGGTAGAAATTCATAGAGCTGCAATTCTGTCTCTTGCCTCTTTGATAAATGACTGAACTTGTCTTCAGATTCCACTCTTAGTTTCCACTTAGTCTCTTCAGGGTTGAAAGCTTTGTTTGAGACCCTGTGAGGAAGAGGAGTGTGGAAGGTGTGTTTATATGAAGACTGTCTGGAAAGTATCCAGCCATGTAATATGAAGAATAGAGGCATTTATGTTTGTTTGTTTGTGTTTTGGGACAGTCCTCATGTATTCTAGGGACAGAATTATGTCCCTGACCACCCCTACCTCCCGCCAATTCATATGTTGAAGCCCTAGCTTCCAAAATGATGGAATTCGGAGATAGTGCTTTTAAGAAGTAATTAAAATTAAACCAGGTCATTAAGGTGGGATCCCAATCTAAAAAAAAATTTGTGGCCTTATAAGAACAGAGGGTGATCTCTCTCTCTATGTCTCTCTTGCCTTGTGCACACACACCGAAGGAAGACCATGTGAGCACGGGGAGGGGGGTGCGGTGTGTGTGTGGGAAAGGCTGAGTCCTGTCATTCCAGCCCATGGGGACCAAATGCTACTAAAATTACGGAAGTGAGAATCCTCTCACTGTTTGGGTTTGCTTAGTGCTTGAAAGCAGGGGCTCTGGGAGTCCGGTTGGAACTATTTATTTGCATTCTGACTCTGTCAGGTGTCTGTGTGACTTTGGGCACATCACTCAACCTTGGTTTCATTGATAAAAGGAGAATAATTCTTTTATTATTGAGTGCCTTATCTGTGGGAATTAAATGGGATGTGTGTAAAGCACTTAGTACAGTGGCAGGTATAATTGTTGGGTCAAAAGCAAACTACTAAAAGGAGGAACAGGAGTAAGGAAATCCCAATTTCACCTCCTTAGGTTTCCTTGCCTAGATTTCCGCTACCTCTACCTCTAGTCTCTGGGCTAAGAAAAGAGCTGTTTTAAGCAAATTATCCTGTGAGGAAGAAGTGGAGGGGAGGATTTAGAAGCAGCCGGTTGACAGCGTTGTGAGACAGCAGGTGCTGTGGGCCCGTGCATCCAACCAACTGGCTGAGAATTTGTTTGTACCTCTGATTACTCATTTTCTGTGATCCAGAAATTGCCTAAATGCTTTAATTAGGTTCCTTTCATTGTATTTCAATGAACTAATAAATTCTTTCACTCACTTTTTATCCTACAGTGGGCCAATAATTATAAAACCAGAATATCTTTTTAAGTTGCCAGGAATCAAAATTCAATGGAACTCTTTCTTGAGTAGTAAAATGAATGTGCTAATTTTGTTGGCTACCAAGCATCTTGGAACACTCACTGTGGGTTGAGCCCCACCTAGGATGGGAAGGAAGTGAGGTACAAAAGAACTGGAAGGTTACCTTAGCCTTACTTTTATTTTAGAATGAAAATAAGTCATCTCATCTCATCTCATCTCATTTATTCATTCATTTACTTGCTCAATAATCATTGCTATATCACAAGCTGCATGCCAGGCACTAGGCCAGGCATGTTGTGATTGGATGATACTGGAACATATATTGCAAAGCAGGGATTAGAGAGAGGTGAGCTTGAGGTAAAAGGGACCAGGTCATAGAGACTTAGAATTTAATGAAGGGGAGCCACGAGTGATTTTCAACAAGGAGCAACACAATCAGATTTACATTCTATATAAATGGCTTTGGGTATAATGAGGAAAATGGGTTAAAGAAAGAGTTATTGGTTATTGTGAGACTACTGTGGTTTTGCAAGAGAAAAATGAAGGCAATGGAAATAGGGTTGGATAGTGGATAACTGAGGATTCTTTTTTTTCTTCTTCCCCCTTTCCAGGAGTCTTTGATTTCAGCTTGGATCTATGTGGTTCTGGGGAAGCTGATTCCTCTTCTGGCTCCACAGGGATGAAGCATGTGAATTAGGTTAAGTCAATCACATTGGGTTTAGGAGGATAGATGTACTGATGAGCGAAGACTAAGTAACAATAGACTATGAGCTAGGGATTGGCTTGGAGGTGTCATGTTACCTGAAAGAACCCAATCAAGGGAATCTCAACTTCTCTGGGGATTCTGGGACAAGATACTCTCTTGCTTTGGAAAGTGTAGTGCACAGATACAAGATGGAACTCGCTGGAGATTTGGAAGGCAGAAGAGAACAGACTATTATTTTCTAGAGCCACCTGGAGGCAGAGGCAAGGGGAGATGTGAGGTTCAAAGCAGCTTCCTAGAGAGATCTTGAGAACTACCTGCTTAGATCCAGAGAGTGAAAATGACCACTGAGAATATCCGTGGTGGCTTCCCTGACCTTAACCACCCTTAGCCCTTTCAAGGTTCATCGGTCCCTGTTTTTAAGCCCTTTCTATTTGGCATACATAAAATGGTTTTATTCTAACCAAAGCCTGACTGATACAAAGTGGTAGTTATATCCATGAGGGAGATAAATACAGCCTGAGGAAATTGTCTCCAGTTGGGAGGAGATGTGGATAACATGAGAAATTTCAAGGAATACAAATATTTGGGGTTCAGTCGAGAAAGACCAGAAAGGAGACCAAAAAGGAACTCACTGATACAAAGAAAAAGAACCAGTAGACTATCATATTGTGGAAACTAGAGCATTAGGTTTCAAAGAAGAGGAGGAATTATCAAAGTAAAGTAAGGAAATTTGGCAATATAAGGGCTAAAGAATGGCCAGAAGGTTTGGTGCAGAAAAGTTCAAGTGGGACCTTAGCAAGGGCAATTTCAGTAGCAAGGTCAAAAATGAAGCCATGTTGTAAGTTCAGCTGGGAGAACTGGCCCCACCCATCTACTGATGCAAAAAGATAGCATGAGTTTTGGCTGTCTGATACTTTTAAAACACATTTCTACATCTGGGGAAATTCCCATGTATTTGGTGTCCCAAGGTAGAAACTAGATACTCACTCTTTCCCCAACCTTCGTTGCTGTTAGAAGAGCACAGACATGTAACTTGGACTGTTCTAATCATCGGCACCCATTTGAGATTGTGATTCAGAAGACACTGGCCTGAAGAAGAAAATAGCACAACTGTGGTAAAGGTAGATGTGGTCCCTAATGAAAATATTTCTGGTACTTTATCTTAAGATCTATAAGATTGCCATACCTTTTGATCTAGTAATCTCTCTACTTAAAATTGAAAATAATTATCAGAAGCCAAAAGCTATGCTTATGAAGATGATCATTGCAGCAGCTTCATCTCTAAAAGGAAAAATTGATAATAAACTACATGTCCATCCTTAGTGGGGTGGTCAAATAAACCGTAAGACATCTACTTGAATAGTATTCAATCTATAGCTCTCACATTAATTCGTGCCTATTACATAGTAGGCACTTATTAAAAGAATAAGTTATTAAAGTGAAAATTATGATGACTGTGCATGTAAAAACTTCTGTGATTTGTTGTGATCATAAGCAAAATTTGACATAGGTGATTATGGCTGTGAATAAAAAAATACGTGGGTACATGGATTCTAATTGAACTCAAAACTCAAAAATGGAAATATTTGAGGGGGCACATGAGTGATTTTTTTCTTTACTCTTTAATATTGTTACTATGTTTGTTATTTAAATACTTATACCAAAGTAAGTTAACTTTGAAAAAAAAAAGCGCCAAATAAATCTATTGCAATTCCTACTTTGCTCGGGGCTCAGCCTGCCGTTGGGCCATTCTGCCATTATAGGTGATCCCATTACCAGGTTTCAAAAGCTTCTATTGATTAGCCCACCACGCCGGATAGATTATGACTCATGCCTCAGCTCGTTGGCTGCTTCTGTGACATTGCAATTCATCAACACTCAGTGGAGACTCCCACCTTCAGGTCCTCTGTAAGAGAAATGTGAGAGTCTGTCAGCAGGGCAAATTCAGCACTTGGAGCTCTGCTCTGCTTCTCTGACAGCTTTAAGTGGGCTTCTGTGTTTTTTTTTTTTTTTTTTTTTTTTTTTTTTTTTTTTTTTGCTTTTTGGTATGTGGGTAGCTCCCTGACTGGGAATCGAACCCAGGCCGCAGTGCTGACAGTGCCAACGCTGAAGCCTTAAGCCACTACACCACCAGGGAACTCCCTTAAGTGGGCTTCTGAGAGGCGACGGGATCGAGGAAAGAGAAGAGGCTCTGGAGCCTGTAGCAGCTGGGTTGTGTTCAGGTACGGGCAACAGTAAGTCCTACTAGAGTGACTTAAATATTTTTAAACACTTTTATTTTCCTCATTTCACAAGAAGTCTGAAGTTAGATCCTGGATGGCGTGGTGGCTCACTGAGAAGGTGAGATAGCCAGGCTTGTTCTCGACTTCCTTCTTTGTGTATGGCTTATCTGCTCCTTGTCTCCAAAAGGCTACAGCATGGGCACATCCCTGCTATTAATAGAAATAAGATGAGTCGCCTACAGACTTTCATTTACCTCTCCTTGGCCAGAACTGTGTCACAGAACCACCCTTAAATCCAAGGAATGCTTGGAGCTTGTTTTCTATTCTGTTTCAGATTCTCTGTTTCCTTATCTGAATGGGGAAGTTCAATGAACTTTCCCATATGGTTGTGAGGATCCAGCGAGGGAATGTCAGGAAAGCATCTCACTTAGCACCAGGAGCATGGGGGATGCTCAGGATAAACTCAGCAAACCTGAGGCCCCCAAGGATCCAAAGCGGGAGTCACACTGAAATGAGATACACATGTGATTGCAAAAATTTGTTGAAGAAAAATGTGTGTATATATTTTTTACTTTAATAAAATTGAATTTTATTTTTTAAAAATCAGAGACAAATATTTTCATGAGACATAATGAAACCAGGTAGCTTATCCTCCACACTTCCCTCAATTTCTAGGATATGATTCCTCAGAAGCAATTGCTATGAAATGTTTCAGAAGTTTATCTTCTGGAATTCACCTCCTGATTTCTAACTAATGTATTTTTGTTGATATCGATTCATATCTGTATCAGGTATCTACTAATACCTATTGATATTTCGATCTATTGAAAAACTACGATGAAAAGTGAGGATTTTCTTTTTAAGGATGTACCTGCCGCCAAACACACACACATCCCCGCCCCCTGTACAGTTGTTTCATCATTTTGGTTAAATGTTTACTTCGTGTTTACCTTATATCATTCAGAGCTGAGTCATGTGATTCTTGCAACAATTAAATTTTGTTTAAACTGAAGTCATCGAATGCTTTATATAATTTTTTTCTGCACTTTTAATATGCCTGTCAATAATTTATGCCAAACTTTGCACTAGAAGTATAAATCTCATCTCATATGCCTCTTTTCCTTCTGGACCTCTCCGTTGCCTTGTTTGGATCTGGGCTGCTACATGTATTCATCCTGGGATTGTTGTTTTTCTTCTCTATTGGCCTGGGGACTCTGTTCTCAACTTTGCTCAGTAGAATGACTATCTTCTGGATCCTCTGTCTTTAACCTTCTTGGATTCTATCCTCATTTGGGTGTCATACATACAACTGAGAAACAGTTCTTGGGAAGCAGATTATTTGAAACGTAGCATGTATGGAAATGTTTCTTTTCCTACCCTTACCCTCTATTATTAGTTTTGCTACACATAGAAATATGGTGTGCATCTTGTGCTGCAAGACTTTGAAAGCTTTGCTCAACTTTCTTCTCCCTTGCCAAGCTATATTCTAGCCTTTTCCATTGTGATTGAGAAATCTGATGAAATTCTGATTACTGATCCTCTCATGTGACTGTATTTCCCTTTCTGAAAGATCTTAGAATCTGTTCTTGACCCAAAAGTTATTAACTGTTTTTGGGATCTGATTGTTGCTTTTTATAACCTCCTCTTATTTTACACCAAGAAAAACATTTTTTTTCTTTTGCATGTTAATTGTGTGTGAAGCAGTTTCCTTCTGCTTCATGCTGTCTCTCACATTTTTACTGTTTATTTTAATAGCTGTCTTTCAGCTATTATGTGGAGGATTTCTTAAATGTCTTCTGAGTCTTGACTGTCCTTTTATGTTTAAGATTGATGTTCTGCTGTAGAAGCAGTGTGTGTTTGTACGTGCATGGGGTTTCTTGAGGGGCTAGCTTCACTCTACATTTATCTAACGAAGACTGCTGTTTTGTTGGGGATCCTCAAACATCAGCATCTATAGATCTTTTCTCTTGGGTTGGTCATTTCACAGAGGTTTCCTCCAGCACAGGCTTGGAGACATGAGCAACTGCCAGCATTCTTTGTGCATGCGTGGCAAAGGCACTTAGGAGCTCACCATGCAGCCACCTGCTCCCTCCTAGTTTTTGGAAGATCACCTTTCTCCTCACCTGTGCCTTAGGTTCCTTTTGTGACCTCTCCAGGAGAGCTGAGTTCCATTTTGTGTGGGCAGAAGAGAGACGATTTGTTGTTTGGCTGACAAGCTGGGAGAAGAGTTCTAGGTGTCAATCTTAAAAAAAAAAATTATTTGCTTTCAGTTTTATATTCTGCATATGAGTGAAAGCAAAGAAAAAAAGAAATGAACAAACAACCCATGGACACAATCAATAGTTTAATGTTTATTTGGGGACGAGTGGGTTAGGGTGGGGAGAAAGGGGAAGGGGTAGGAGAGGAGGAGGGGAAGCTAAATATAAGGTGATGGAAAGAGAAGTCACATTAGGTGGTGAACTTACTATACAACAAGTTGACAATGCACTGTAGAATTGTATGCCTGAAACCTATGTAATCCTTGCTAACAGATGTCACCCCAATAAGTCTAACAATAAAAATGAATTTAAAAAATTATTATGAAATATTTAGGACATTCCAAAGGTACAAAGAATAATAAGGTTAAACTTCTAGAGATATGATAATTAGTTATCTAGAAAAAAGTGTTTTTTAAATACACCAAAAAAAAAAAGTTGGAACCCCCCCCCCTCCAGTATTTAAAATAAGTTGCTGAGTTAACATGAACATAGAGGAATTCATCAGAGGTCAAACTGTAGCAAACTGTGTATCTAGAGAGATAAGCAAATGCTGGAGGAACCACTAACACCTGATGATTTAGGCCCTTAATTAATGGCCCTCTGAGACAGGAAACCTAATAGTACAGGTCAGAGAACTTTGTATGAAAGTAGCACCCCTAGAAGGATACACCCTCATGAAAATTTGAGTTCAACACATTCTGTCTGAAAATGAGATAGTGAAGCAAAGAAATTCAAGTCTCCCCACGCAGATTTCCAACCATTCTCTTCTTCCCTGTACCTACCGTATTTCCAAGGTACCTGGAACCTCCATTTCTGACTTTGGGGATTTTGTATCATAAACTCTCTTGCTTCTTGGCTTTGCTCCCCACATGCAGTCAGCTTTCTGCTCTTTATGATTTCCTAAGACAGCTGTCACATTTCTATGTCTTTCCAGAATTTGAAATTGCTACTTTGCTGTTTCTCATTCTTTTTATCTTCAAAAATGTGTATGCCTTTATTGTCTTTTTGGACAATACCATATTTTGCTGTGTATAATGTGCTCCTGTGTATAATTGCACACCCATGTTTTTGGCCCAAACTTTCAGAGAAAAAAAATCTTTCATTTTAATTTTTAAATTCAAATTTGTATTTGTTTATATTTAGGTACTTGTTTTTTGTATTATAAAAAATTTAGCATTTATTTTTTAACATATTATGGTACAAGAAATTTTATGTAAAAAATAATTATAAAACATAAGAATAGATACAGGGTACAAGAAATTTTATGTATAAAATTTTTTATATACAAAAAAAACAAAACAAAAAATACCAATGATCATATTCCAGGGTATTATTTTGCATACAGATATTATTATTGATTTCTAGAGTTATGCTTTTTTTTTTTTTTTTTTTTTTTGCTTTTTGGTATGTGGGTAGCTCCCTGACTGGGAATCGAACCCAGGCTGCAGCGCTGACAGCACCAGCGCCGAAACCTTAAGCCACTGCACCACCAGGGAACTCCCTCTAGAGTTATACTTTTAACTCAGAAGCATAAATGAAAGAATTAAAAACATTTATATAGACACACAATTAGTATCACCCATGTGTAATGTTCACCTTCATTGTTTCCTCACAAATTTGGGCAAAGAAGTGCACATTATACATGGCAAAATATGGTAGTTGTGTTTTAGGAAAGAGGAGAGGTATATATGAGTAATTAATTTTAACTATTTTAAACAGGAAGGCCGAAGTGTAGTCCTTCACTAGTATAAACCTTTCACCATTCATCTCATAGCAAAGTTTCTTCAAAAGACTGCAAACATTACACTGTCTGCCCAAGACTTCCCACTCAGAGCAGCCTCTAACTTCTCATTTCCTGCTAGCACACATTGTTCTTCCATTATTTATCTACATTCCCTTCATGTCCACCTTGTTTCCAGTCTGAATCCTGGGATTTTGAAAAGTATTTCAGGTAATTCTAAAGTGCTACCAAGGTTGAGAGCCACTGCTTTTCATTGAGCGGTTGACATTTGGATCACTGTAGCAGAGAATATCCAGTAACTTTGTGATTGTTAATAATATCCTTGCTGGGCTAACTCCAGCTGCTGCAACAAGTCATTAAGCCATACCAGTTTCGATAGTCTGGAATTTATTCTCTGCCCCTTTTATGTATGCAAACACATTTGCACACATGAACATACGAGTGTGTTCTTAGAACATAATCAGAAACTTCACTGACTGCTTTACTTATTTTGATGGTCACTTGCAGAAAGTTATGACAAAATCAGATTGACTTTGCTACCAAAAAGCAACTCCTTATATAAACCACTGCCTGCAATTAGATAAGTATATCTATTTTTTTAAAGTGGTAGAACAATACAAGCCCAATTTGCAGTGATGCCTTTGAGAGTTGGGGTACTTTTCTGAGTTATCACAGTCATTCAGTTCTAGGCTATCATAATCTAACAATAAGTCAAAAGCAATGACCAAGTTTCTGCCCAGAACGCACATTGACTTTGGCTGTCAGTATAGAAAGGATGACATATTCGTTTAATGTAGGTACTTGTATTAACTTAGTAAATATTTATTGAATCTTTCTTTGGTAAAGTTGGGTATTAAAGATGATGTGATGAACACAGAAGTGACAAAGATATTTTCATACTTTAAGAAACTTGCAATCCAGAAGACAACTTACAATCTAGAAGAGGAGAAAGCTAACTCTACCCTAAGAAAACAAACAAATAAACAAACAAAAAAAGGAGAAAAATCCATCATGGGGGCACAATAACAAGGGGCACAATTGTCATAGTTTCTTGAGGAACTCCTTGCCTCCTTTCTTGCAGCTATTAGGAAGTTGAGCAGAGCTTTATTTTCCAATATAAGACATGGAAGATGAAAAGGAAATGCCCTCTGAGTCCAGAGAAATGACGAATGCCAGCACCATGACCATGGAGGGTGATTAGTATTTCTTAAGTGTGGACCATGTACTAGGCAGGAAACATGGGTGTAGCGGTCCCCCAGCCCCCATCACAATGGGGAATTTAGTGCATTATGTGGATGATTCTAAGTGCTTCATTATAAGATTCCCCCTCCGACTTCTCTTTTAACTGGTTAGGTACTTTTTCTCACAATAGCAGCGATATTGCATGTCACTATGTAACCTCTTGGGATACAGAAGATGTATCCTTAGAAAGTACCACTGGGCAGTTAAATTCAGCATGAATAATATAATAAAACCACGTGTTCAAAGGGACCTTAGGGTTCATCTGGTTTATTCTGTTATTGCCTTGATATTTCGGATGGAATACCAATCTGTATCTATATGAATACTTTCATCAAGTGGGAGCTCATCATCTCTCAAGGAAACTTGTCACTTGTATGACAGTGAATATTATCAAAAAGTTTGTTTTTAATTTGAGCTGAAATCAATGGACCACCACAATTAACATTCTTGAACACTATATTATAGAATTCTGCTTCTTTTTTTAACATATATGAGCATATCAAAAATCTCATTCTTTGAATTTGGCCCTGAGGAAATTCTTCCTGAAACAAAATGTCCTTGGTCTCCCTTATTTCCACCATGGCTTTGATTTTAGAGGAAGATTTGTAGTTCAAAGCAGTAATACATAAATTTCTAGGCAAGAACAGTAAATACTGATATTTTCATTTCCAGTCAATCTAGCAGCACCAAAGAATGAAAGCTTAGCTTTTCAAATAAAATACTTTTCACAGAATGGCTTCTCTTAAATTTTTTACACAGAAAGGCTTCTAGAAATTAACCAGCAAAGATTTATTGAGTGACTAATACTTGTTCAGACAAGCAGCATTAAGGATGCATAGAGGTAAAAGATTTGGTCTCAAGGAGCTTTCTGTATAGCTAGGGAGACAATGATTTATTTGCAAAAAAAGCCAACACTACATGGCAGTCGGGAAGTACATATAACTGTTCTTCCATTTAAAAAACATTTTAGCAGTGTCTGAGTAAGAAAAATTTTATCTAAGATTTTAAATCCAAATTGAGGAATATTTACCTACTTTTATCCTTAATTAGAATTTTAGGAGCAAAGATTAAGAAGAGACTTTTCCTCCCATGTCTACTTTATCTAGGTCAGTTCAATCGCCCAGAAAAACAATGTAAGCTGTATGTATAATCTTCGACTTTCTAATTAATATCAAAAATGAAAATAAGCAGGTACAATGAATTTTAATAATGTTAGTGAACTCTTTACATCTAAACTATTATCATTTCAGCATGTAATCAATATAAAAATTAACAAAAGTTTTACATTGTTTTTTTGCATATTGGATCTTCAAAATCTGGAGTATATCTCAGAGCACGTCTGAATTTAGATGCTAATTTTTTAAATCAGAAATACATGCTTTGTATTTATATTTTATAAAAGTTTTTGTGTAACAAAATCTCATGGTCATGAGACTGAGTGGCTGAGGTTGGAGGAAAATTACTGGAGATGAAGTAATTGAGGAACGTGAGGGCTGATGGGATGTCCAAGTGGATAGTAGAGTCAATCAGGGTTATAGAAGGACTTGATTTGGGGAGGAAGGCACTGCCCAAGTATAGTTTATATTACATTATGTTATGTTAATTCTACTATATAATATTAATAGGACTGAAATAGGCAAATTTTATCACTATAAAACTTTACTCAAAAATGAGAAAAAACTAATTATTTTGCTCACATTGTGGAATTCTCATTAGGCTTGGGGCCGGATCAGCTACTGGTCTGACAGAGGCAATGTGCTATCGATCATAGTGGACTTCAGAGTAAGACAAAACTGAATTTGAGTGGTGATGACTTTGGATAGTTTACCTCACCACTTTAAGCCTGAATCTTCAAATCACCAAAATGAAATTCCAAATGACAAGTTTGTGCTGGTTTTGGCAGCACATATACAAATGACAATTTTATGGAGGTGCTATTAAAATGAGACCAGATAAAAACTGTGGCATGTGGATGGCAATGTCTGCAATTTAGCATGTGTTCAATAAACCTAAAATCCTTCCCCAGTGAAGACGCTTATCCAAGGAAACACCAGTTTTGAGGGGAAAACCTGTGAGTGGCCCCACTGGGTTTTGGTGGAAAAACAGTTTTTTAAGTTATAATTTTGTGCAAAAAGACAAGCAAATGGTTTGTCAAAGGCGTCAAGACACCTCGCTTCCTAAAGTTCTTTATAATATGGAAATTTAATTCTATTCTGTCATGATTATAATTCAGTCTCTGGAGATAATTGCATCTAATTATGATCTTGTTATGAACAACTTTGTAGAGAAAAATGCAGCTGAACAATGAGGTTGATTACCTAAGGTTTACAACATTCAGAGAAATGATAAAAATAGGCCAGAGTCCTTGGCTGAATATTGATTGGTGAATGCAAGCCAAGATTTTCTTTGAGAATCAAGAAGTGTACTTTCCTTTCAGCTCAAGGGAGGCCTCAGCATGGTAACCACTTGAGGGTAGAAAATATTGTTTTTACTAATTACTAATGTTGAGTACAGTTTATTGCATGTCTATTATGTGCCAGGAGCTTTCTAGGCATTGACCAATCTTTGCAAACGCGCTCTGGGTGAAACACTGATTCTCATTTCCAGATGAGGAAGTTGAGACTGGGAGAGGTGACATGACTCACCCAAGGCTAGTCACTGCGTAAATGGCTCAATCAGGATTCGAACTCATATCTATCCTAAGCGTAAGTCTACCCACACTACATCTTTCTGCCTCCAGGCAAAGCTATGAGTAGCACAGGTGTTATACGAGAATGTGTGTGTGTGTGTGTGTGTGTGTGTGTGTGTGTGTGTTTAAATAAGGAATTGGTTCACACAATTATGGATACCGACAAGTCCAAAATCTGCAAGGTGAGCTGGCAGGCTGGACACCCAGGAGAATCAATGGTACAGTTCAAGTCTGAAGGCATCTGCTGGAGAATTCCCTCTTGCTCCAGGAGATTGCTCTTTTATTCCATTCAAGACTTCAACTGATTGGATGAGGTCCACTAATATCATGGAGGGCAATTAACTACTTTAAATTTACCGATTTAAATGTTAATCTCTTTCCAAAAAGAAAAAATCAACCAACCAACCAACCAACCAACCAACCAATAAACAAAAACCCTTCCAAGCTGACACATAAAATTAACCATCACAGAGACTTAGGTGAGTCTGCTTTTAAAAACTCAGTTCTCCGGGAGGTAGAATTTATCAGGCACTAATATAGTTTTCTACTTTATATATATTAGCAGAGCCCACTTAATGGGGCTTATAGCAGATTATAGTAGGTTAGATGGTGTTACAACATTTCAAGAATGAACTATGGTTCATAGATTCACAGAAAATAAAATTCTAATCACAAGAGTTCAGCTTCTGAGTTTTATTTTTAAAAGCTACCACTCCAGGGGTAATTATCATCATAGTCATCAATAATAATGATAATGATAATAATCAACATTCACTGACTGTTTCTTCTGTGGTGGGCATTGGTTCTGAGGGTTTTCTTTCTTTTTTTTTTTTTCATTTTATAAATTTATTTTTAATACTTGTATATGCAAAGATTCTTGATTCTGAGGGTTTTCTGCATGTTATCTCATTTAATTGTCTCAGCACGAGGAAGAATATACTATTCTTTTTCTACACGTATGGAATCAGAGTCTTGGAGATGTAAGTAAACTAGCCATGGCAATACAGCTAGTAAAGGGTGGATCTAGGATTCAAAGAAGGGCATGTGTTTTTAACACCTGCTATGCTAAAGATGATGTGGGGTGCTGAAGCTCACTTCCCTGAAAAATCTCTCATTATTTGTCAGAGTGCCTGAAGTTGTCATCTTTAGAAGAATCAAAACTTTAGGAGACCAAATAATCAACACTTAGTATCCCTGTAGGTTCCAGGGAGGCTAGAAAGAAGAATACAATGACCTTGCTATCATGAAAAGAGCTTATACAGCCTCATTAGAGAGGCTTATATAGACCCAGGAGGAATCCATGCTAAGGGGCAGAATTGCTTCCGTGGGTTTGCTATGTTGACTCCTTGTTTGAAAGAGTGGGCATTCTCATTGTTTGCTAACAAACCATTTCAATTTCCTGTGAAGCCCTGAGTAGGTCAGAGGCAAAGAACTTGGATAATATGGGGGGCTCTTACATACATGCATTTAGCAGGATACTCACTAGGACTTGCAGAATAAAATATTCTAAAGCATAATAATTATAGTTATGGTTTGATGAGTTCTCATTAGTTGCCAGGTCTGAGCCAGAGCATCGGACATTAGGCACATTAATTACATTTGACTGTTTTCATATTCTAGCAAAATGTGAGTTTCATGAAGGCAGGGGTCAATCTACCTTATCATTGTTGAGTTTCCAGCCCTTGATAGAAGAGATACTTTATTTAATCCAATATATTTGAAATGTTATCATTTAACATGTAATAAATATAAAGATTATTAATGAGATGTTTTACATTCATTTATTTGGACTAAGCCATTGAAATCCAGTATGTAGTTTTTTACACATAAGACACAACTTAGTTAGGACCAGCCACAATCCAAATGCTTGGTGACCATGTTGACTGGTGGCTGCCATGTCTGATAGCTACTCTCTGACTTTGAAGCACTCCACGTGCATTAGTCGAACAATTGAATGAGTGAACTGGTGCACTGAGCAAGTGCCAGCTTCAGGGTGCTCATAGGCTTGTGGCTTAAGTTTTATTAGATTTTGCATAAAATCAGAAACAAAATCAAATGCCTCCTGAGCCAATTTATTTCTATTTCTAACTTGGCAATGTGCACACCTGGGTTAGGACTATCGGTTTCTTGTGATGAGGGAGCATGCACTGCAGTAAATACTTATTTGGAGGCCTCTCCCTGAGCTCCCATGAGTGGGAGGCAATTAGCTCATGAGGCAAAGGAACATATTTTCACAACATTTTTGAAGGTTTGCCTTTGTTATCACGTATGCCTCCTTCAAAATATTATCCTCAAACTGCAGTTTGAAAGCTGACCCTGCTAACTTTGGTTTCCCAAATCTATTTGAAGTCAAAGAGCAGTCTGAATACAAAGCATTTTCGCAGTCTTGTGACTGAGAAATAAACACACATTCCTCCTGAAGAGGTACTCCGGCCTCTGCACTTCATTGCAGATTAGGCCATGCAGAAGAGGCTGACTGGTGTCCATCAGGACTTTTTTTTTCTGTCCTCTGATTTGCTCTTCAAAAAGCTGCTGGGATTCCCTTAATGCATGTACACATTTCCTCACAAATAGCACATGTGCAAAATTCTCTGAATTGTGCTTATGTGTATAGCACTGTGATCTAGCAGGATATGAAACTGTAAGATAATCAGAACAAAATCGTCGCTTCCCCTGCCAACAAATGGACAATAAACAGACAATTACACAACCACAGCATTCTATGTTCTTTCTTTTCTCTGTCCACGTCGCAACTGGGTGAAGAACCAGCCACATATTAAGCTGCTAAATGTTACTGATGAATGAATGAATAAACAAATGCCATGAATTCTCTCCTACTCTCAGACTTGCAGAGGAAATGGGAGAAGAGACCTATGACTAGGGATCCCTCCTCTTTAGAACACATGTATAGCAAATTCTCATGAACGAACACCACATGTCCGATATAGTTCATCATAAAAGAGGAGAAAACAAAAATAACAACAAAGAAACAGAGCAAAACCACATGCCCCAAAACTTTAGGTTGCAGGTGGTAAAAGTCTAAAATTAAGACAAGTTCCCAGGTGAACTAGTCACTTCCTAAAAGCTGAGGATCACTTTGTATTCCCCAGAGTAGGACTGACGGTTCATCTGCAGCTGGAGCCACACAAAGGTAGGGAATCCAGCCCTGGGAGTGGAGTGAGGGTCAAGGTAAAACTGAGTTGATTGAGGCTGTGTCTGCACCCATGCCGTGTAATTGACTTCTGTGGTTAACATTAATAATGTAAAGCTATTTTGTTTCTCTCTAGCTTCTCTTCATGGTTCAATTTATAGATGCACCCTTTAACCCAATGCACTTAAAAAACAGGAATGAAAAACCCCATTACTGGGAATATGGATGGAAAAGTGTAGGTAGGGGGCAACCATGTCTTAAATCTCTTTGCTCTGCCATTCCTCACCCAAGGTAGTAAGCTCTCAGTGGTCTGAGCCTACTTCCTTTGGCAAAAGATGGGGGTAGGTTACAAAAGTTACAATGCCAATGGTTCATCTGGAACGGTGGGTGTCATCTTTCTAACCATGGGAGAAGAGGTTGGTCCTAGGGCATAACCTTGATAGGAAGCTGGCAAAGCAATTATAGGGCTCAACCCACATCTCCCCATCCCACCTTCTGTAGCTCCAGCTTCTCACTGCCCCACTCCTCCAAGGTTGTCACATCAGGAGAGAGGCCTGGGGATGCTTGTGTGTCTATACACAGGCTTTAGTTTTCAATGACTTACTTCCTCTGAAGACCAGGACACACGAAGTGTCTGATTATTTTTCATTTATGATGTGTTTGAGCCATTGTCTAAAATTTGAACAGAAGTATGTCCTTGAATTCTCTCTTCCCTTCTTTCTTTCCTTCCTTCTTGTCTAGCAAGAGTGCAGAATCATTGCAGAGAACAAGTGCCCACATGGTCTCAAATGCATCTCCTTTAAATCCTAACTCTCCAGGTTTCATAATTTAAAATATAATAACTTGGTCAAGTATGTACTATAACGTGGAAAAATACAATTGTTGGCCAATTTGTTAGGGCCAGATGGTGGGCAGTGAAGAATAAAATCAGGTTTAGGAATCAGGTGAGGCTGGAATGTTGTCAGTTTTGCAAAGTATTCATGATTAAAGTTTTCTATTTTAGGGACATGTTGGTATATGTAGGCCAAGTTCGGAGTCTAAGCTTTCTAACAACTGTGGAAAAGATAGGCCAAAAATGGGTTTCAATTAAACCAAATGAGAAGAACAACCAAGAAAGCATATTTGGGGCAGGAAAAGGTCAGAAAATTAACATGAAATTAATAAAGGTGACTAGGGACAGATAAGACAAAAACGATGGTAGAACCACTGACTCAATTTTTCTGCTTCCTGTTCTGCTTATGCATGTCCTGCTGAGTATAAGCAGAGAAGTTTTGCAGCTGCATGCTATAAACTAAAGAAGAGGCCTTACTAGTAAATAAGCCTTCTTTTGGCTACTGGAAGCTGACACTTTATTTGTCTAATTTTTTTTCATCACAATCATAAAATTGGCCAGAATTTCATCTATATGAACACTCTAAAGTTTTGGTAGGAAATTAAATGTTTGGATTGGTGATTCTGAGGTTGACATTTCAAATACTTTCTCTAAAATTAGAGGCTTCAGTAACATTGGGCTGGCCAAACAAATTTTATTCATGTATTCAATGGTGTTTATCTTGGGCCTATTTTGCTAAGTGTTTGGCTACGGTATCCTATTGTTACAATTGCCAGGCCACCGTTCTAGCTCAAGTATATGGCTCAGGCACTGAGAACACTCACTCTTACCATGTCCTAAATGAGTAGAAATGGTAACTGCTGCAAATGAGGTGAATTGGCATGGAGGATATGACCAGGAAGTGTTAGCTGGCTATGTTTCTCGATCACTTACGGCAAAGCTGCCCCTGTGACATGGCCAGTATTGGGACAGAGCCACATTCCGTGCACTCTGACATGATGCCTTGAAAAGAACCCAACATCACTCCGTGGTCTTCCTGCCCAAATGCACAACCTGAATATAGTCAGGTGGACAATCAGACAAGCCCTTTTTGAGACACATTCTACAAAACAACTGACCTGTATGCTGGATATCATGGTTATAAAAGACAAAGAATACTAAAAATCTTCTGATAAAACACACACACTAACTATATGCAACACATGAAAGAAAGAAAGTTAAAAACTTTTTTTTTTTTACAATAAAGGATGTTATTGGGAAATTAGTGAATACAAGCTATAGGTTAGATAATAGGATTGTACTGATATTAATATACTGATTTTGTAATTATACTGTGCTTTTATAAGAGAATGCTCTCGTTCATAGGAAACACTCATGGAAGCATTTAGAGGTAAAGGAGTATTTTGTCTGACACTTACTCTTAAATCCCTCAGAAAGATAGTATATATAGAGGAAAAGTGGTTACCTTGCAGCAATTGTGGGATCTGTGTGTAATGTATATGTGAGCTTTCTTGTACTCTACTTGCAACTTTTCTGTGATTTTGAAATTACTTCAGAATAAAAACTAAGCTGAAAAGAATCAATGATCAGGTATAAGATCATTAAAACATATTGGTGAAACTAAGTACATATTAATAATAAATAATAACCATTTTTGAAGTTAAAAACAAGTGTGAGACTAAAGTACTAGAAAAATTACATGACTTACATTCATTGAACAATGATTTTACATTCATTAAACAATACATCTTAAAAATACATAAAGTAATAGTTAACAGAATTGCAAGAAGAAATTAATGCAACTATTAAGTAGATTTCAGAAACTGAGAGACCAGGATGATCAAAGGCTATAAAGTTTTGAATAACACAACTAACAAGTTTCATTTAATAGGTACAAATATACAGAACCCTAAACCCAAGATATACAAACCCTGCACCAAAATTCACATTCTTCTTAAGCAAAAATAAGACAGCTTTTAAAAAAATGGCAACATTCTAGGCAAAAAGGAAGTCTCAACAAATTGCAAAGAATATTTTACTAACCACATTTTAAACTGCAATGTAATAAATCAGAAATCAATTTTTAAAAATAGTCAAAGTAATAACTTGCCTCTCCCCCAATACAATTGGAAACTGAGAAACACAATTTTAAATACTTAATGGATTAAAGGGTAAAGCTTGATGGAAGTTATGAAATATTTAGCATATACTCTAAATGAGAACACAGCTAAAATGAGAATGCAGCTAAAAGGGTATATAAAGAAAAAATTTATAGAATTAAATGCATATATTCAGAAATAATAAAGGTTGAAAATTAATGAACTAAACATTCAGCTCTGGAAGGCAGCAAATAACAAAATACCCTTAAGGGAAACAAGGTGGAGGAAAGCGTGAGATCAAATTCATAGAAATGATGGAAGGATTGGGGCCAACTCCAGTTGTGAAGGTAGGGCTCAAGCCACAGCCAATTGATGGGTAAAGATGTGTGTTCCAGCAAACATCTGTTTTGTTCAATAATAATTTACAGAGATATTTCCTGTGCTTAATTGGATATTGAGTTTTGTTGACAACTGCCAGGCACAGAACCTAAAACTTGTTTCCCAGGAGTTCTCCAGGTAGAAGTTTAAACTTTGGTGCTATCCCCAGGTCAGAGCCTTGGAAAGCATTATTTCTTACCCCTCTGCTATCATGCTATTGCTGGTGTAGGGGAGAAAAACATTTTTTTCTACTCTTCTAGGTTCTCTGGCAGGGCTAATCAAATGAACACAAAATAGATTAACAGGAGAATAACAAATTTAATTTTGTATGCACAGGAGCCCCATAAAAATATAAGACCCAAAGGTAGTCAGGCAATTAAGGCTTATATGTCATCCTGAACTAAGAAAAGGTAGAGCAGTCTGGGGTTGCAAAGGGAAGGAGGGTGATTGACAGGATAAGAAGAGCAGATGTTTGGTGATTAGATGTTTGCCCTGCCACACAAAGAAATTTCTTTCAGATAAGAATTATCTCTGGTAATAGCTCTTTTTCTGAACCTGGCCCCCATCTACATTTTTTTAGGTAGTTAAGAGAGAGGTAAAAGTTTTTCTTGAGTCAGCTAGGTGTTGATTGCCTTCAGCTCAAAATAACCCATATGTCAAAGTGACATATTTAGGGGTTATGTATTCTGCTTCCCCTCACTTGCAAAATTTTATCAATAATTTATTATTATTTTTCATAGTGTCTTTGCTCCAGACTCTGATATAATAACAAATCTCTTACCTTCTCTGAAGAATTCTTTCAGAAAATTTGCCATTCCTTTTTCTCCAAATGAATGTCTGTGCCTTCATGACCAACCATAATGTGAACCCTGCATGTTTTGTCATCAGAGTCCAAAAATACTCCTTGTCATTCAGAATTCTCAATCAACAAAACTATCTTATGACAAATCTGCTTTTAAAATATTAATAGTAAATGTAAGGATTTTGTATTATGATTCAAATTGAGTAGCATATGCTTTATCAGCCAAGAGCATTATCTTAATAAAAAACATTTGGTTTTCAAAAGTAAAACTTCATTTCAAAATTGGGTTTCTCTATAATTTCAGTGACTCAGAGAATATATCATACCAGATATTATGTTTAAATCAGTTATTATATTTTATAAATAGCTTTTTATATTTCTAGTACATAAGGAATGAATAAATCAACCAAATCAATATATATTTATTTACTAGGGCTGTGTTTTCACAATTTTAGAAATGTATTATCTAGCATTGTTGCCTAATGTACTCTGAGAATATTGTTTCCCTCTGTGTTTTCTGATATAATCTGGACAAACAAAAACCAGAAGCAAACAAAATTCTGTCATTCTATTTTTGTTGGAAGCAAGACAGTTGTTATTATTTGGTTTGGGGAAAATAAAGGCAGCATTTCAGATTTGGAAAGTTTCCCGGACTTAAAAATAATATTTGACAGTGTGAAGAGCAGAGCCAGTGTGGCATCCTTTGTTATAGGCAGAATAAACCAGTTTATTTGCAGTTAGTTTTTTCACTCTTTATAGTCAAATAAATCCCATTCATGTGTGAAGGTAACTGTAGGGACATTGAAAAGCAATGACAAAGCACTACATTTTAATGGTAAGCTGTTAGGAAGGAACTGTTCAAGAGTATCAATAGGGTATAGTGGTTTAGTTCAGCATCTTAATCAGGCACATTTGATTTTGAATCCATCTTTGAATTTTACCAGCTTTCTGACCTTACTTTTCAAATCTCCAAAATGGGAATGAAAATAAACAGTATAATCTATAAGTGGTTAGCTTGTGAGAATTAAATGAAACCAAACTGTGTAAGGATCATAGCTGTGCCTGGTCCACCGTGACCCCTTTCCCTCCTCTTCAAGGAAACCACCAGGGTAGAAATATGAGAGGAAAACAGAGAATCACTTCACAGTTCATGTGAGGCATCTAGTATTTGAGGGTTACTGATGAATTTGAAAACAGAAAAGCAAAGCCATGTAGGTACCACTGGGGGGTGGCATAGGGAGTAGAAGGGTGTGGCTTTAGGAAAAAATACTGTTACTGAAGGGAAATCAGGGCCATCGAGGTATAACAAAACTTTGAAGATGACTATGGTCAAAGACAGGCCTTTGTCACACAGGGTGTTGTCTGTGCACATCTGAATTAAGCCCCAGCTTCTTGCTTCCCACCCTGCCAGGCAAGGCCTCCCCATGCAGCTCCACTTAACCCCCACACTGCAACCCAAGCTCTCTGCACACTGGCCCTTCCCGAAAAGATCCCGCACGTTCTGGCCTCGTGGCTTTGTTCCTGCTGTCCCTTCTGGTTTGTTTTATTTTTTCTTTGCATTGTCTTCAAATTTCTAGCCACCCTTCCCAGTTCACCTAAAAGCTGCTTTTTCTTTTCCAAATTCCAATGATAAGATTGAATTCTTTCTTCTTCCCAGATTCTCACTGCTTTTGAATTCCTGTAGCACTTTTTTTGCACCTTTTTTTGTAGCACCTACATTTGTCATCTCGATTATAGTTATTGAAACTGTCTCATCATTGCTCCTAAACTTGTAAGTAACTTGAAGGCAGAGATCATTTCCCCTTGCATGGTAACTGATATATGGTAGGCACTAAATAGATGGTTGTTGATAGGATAGTCAGATAGCAGATGTATTTCCAGCATGGTATTTTTAATGATCACACAATGGTAAAAATTGCATCAAATGTTTATTAAGCATCTACTATGTACCAAGCACTGTGCTAGATTCTGCGAACAAAATTAACTTGATTTTTTTTCTCCCTTGCAGTTTGCAGTCTGATGAGGAAAACAGATTTTAGACAATTCATAAGGACTGCAGTAAGTATTACAGAAGGTAGAAAGAGAAAGGCTCTATATACAGTGGACTCTCAGTTAACTGGCACCCACAGGGATTGGTAGATGCCAGATAAATGTAAGTAGACTCTCCATTAACCAGAACTCAAGCAACTGGCATTCTCAAGCAACTGCAAAATCTCAAGCAACCAACAAATTTGCTGGTTGCTTGAGAATACCTGTTGCTTGAGTTCTGGTTAATGGAGAGTCTACTCTAGTTCATTTCTCAAGAAGAAAGCTGTTGTTAAAAAAGTGGAGTGGATTAGTTTGCAAATTGTGAAAGCCTGTACCTGTGTGACTGACTGATTTTGGTGTGAAGCTATAACATATCATAGGCCACGGGAGCATTTCTGCGTTCTAGCAGAAAGAGGTGGGCTATAAATTCAGATTCATTAATAAAAGAGGTAAGTTGAGAAGTCAGGATCGTTAGCTGGCTGAAACAATGCACTAATGCAGCATGAAATATACTGAGGTTTGCCATTTATTGTCCCCTCAACTGCCATAAAGTTACTGTTGAGTTATTGGCTGTACCAATGATATAGTGATATGGTAAAGTGATATAGTAGCATTAATATCTACTATATACAAATATAGCCATATACACTCTGAATATATAGACAGATGCTTCCATTTTATTTCATTGCATTAGTTTAACTTGGTGTTAGGATATGAGACTTAAAGCTTAGTAATTCATTGGAGTCATTTCAGGACACTTACTTCAGAGCAATTCTATCTCTTTGGCTTAATACCACTCTAATTACTCCCAGTGCTTCCTAGAAAAACACTTAACCAGGTGTTCCACATTCTCGAGAGTTGTCTTTCTAAAAGTTGATTGCAGAAAAATTTGACATGAATAATATAATGATATCTCAGAATTTTGATATTTAATTTCAATAGTTCCTCTGAATGAGTACGTAATTTGGCCTGCAAACAATAATAGCCCTTGGAATTTTCTTTCTTTCTATTTTTCTTGAATTTATATCAACCTACAAAAACTTGGGAATGTCTCTGGGCAAAGTAAGACTGCCTTTTTTTTTTCATATATGTTAAAGAGAACATGATTTAGCAGCTAGAGTGCCAACTCACTGAGTTTTCTTTCCTGGGGCTTATTACACAAATATAGAAAACTATTCAAACTTCTTCGTATTTCCAGTTTAAAAATATTCCCAATAGAATTATGGGAGCACCTCGTCTACTTTACACAAGCCCTTGAGTACAGTATAAAATCATAGCTAAATTCCAAGTCTCTGAAAATTCAGAGAAAGATTAGTGTTCTAAGCCTACTGCCCATGAGGTGCGTTACTTGGAGTAAGTTATGGAAACTCCCAAGTAAGTTATGGAAACTCCCGAGGCCTCAGTTTCCTTATCTGTAAAATAGATTGTAGTATTACTTCCTTGATAGAGTTATGAAGATTTAAATGTGCTAATTCATGAAAATGCTTAACATAAAGCCTGATGTACAGTAAGTTCTCAACAAATGATAGTAGTTATAATTATTAATCATATTTTGATTAATCTCTCTTTACCTATGAGGTGCATAACTACTACCCTTTCCAATGAAGAGTAGCGAGAACTCACTCTCAGTTTTCCAGAATTCAAGAAGCAGTGAAATCACTGAAGAAGACTAGGTATGTCCCTCAGGATTCTTTTGGTTTTAAGTGACAGAAACCCAGTTTAAATTCCTAACAGTGAAAATGAGATTTATTGGAAGGGGCATGTGTTGGGCAAAGGACATCTGTTGCCTGTGATCAAGAGCAGAACTCCAAAACACTTCTGCCCATTGCATCTTGGCATTGGAGTCACCAAAGAAAACACCATAGTCAAGCACTGGATGGAAAACGCTTCACTCAAATAGAGCAGAGCAAGATGAGCTCCAACAGTGGGTGCCAGTCCCCCATGGCAACAAGTTTCTCCAACCCAGGGCAATTGGCTTGCATGCATTCCTCTTGTGCTGCAGTAGAAGGACCCCTATCCCCTACCCACAGGGGACGGATATCATACAGTTGTTGGTCAGGTGCCACATAACACATATGCTTAAGAAGTACAAAGAAGTACACGTTGAGTCTGAATCAATTCCCATACAAATTGATAAGCCCAGCACAGGCTCTGGGACTTTTTATCTCTTTGTTAGAAAGTATTCCAGGCCCAGAGTTCATGCTTATGTGACTAGTTACAGTTGAAACGCTGCATGCACAAGTCTGCCTTTGCCAACAGCGTGAGTAGCTTGTGAAACTGAAGAATGCACTATGGACATCCTTTACATCAATAAATAAAACTTGGGTCTTGAAAAACCACCAGTTATATCTCTGCCTGTTTCTCATCTCTGCTTGTTGTTCTCATTTTCTTTTATTACCAAATGACTTTTTCCTTGCAACATAGATCATGGCTACTGACAACTTCCAAGGATAATTCAAACATCTTGGAAACCAGTGAGGAAATAGAGCTTCTCTCTCTCTCTCTCTCAGCTTCTACCTGAAAAATTCTGCGGAAGGACTCTAAAACTGGTCAGTGGTTCTCTCCTTGGACTGCTCACTGTGATCAGAGATTGGAGTACTACGAATGGCCTAACCGGAACCACATGCTCACCTCTGTGGCCCGAAGAGGTGGACTGTGTGCGTGCTGGAAGGTGCGGTGGGGTACGGGTTGAGGTGGAATCTCTATAGCACAGATGTGACCACTTAGGGAAGAGATCTTAGCAATAGTTTTCCCAAACTGTTCATTGTACAGACAAGAAATGGGAACCTAGAGACAACCCAAGGTTGTCTAAGGTTAGCTGGGCATGGCCCTTCTGATGAAGTGTCCTCTGGAAGGAGGCTGAATCTTCATTTGGTCATCTGTGGAATACAATCGATCAAGAGGACCCAAATACTTTATTAAGTTCCCACCAGAACTCCAGTAGGTGTTTTACTTAAATTAAATACCTTCAAAGAGGTAGATAGAGCACACAAAGGGCAGAGAGGGTCATGGAGTTTGCAATTTGAATACCTCAGAACTGTAATTTCCTTCAAATTCCAATGGCATGTAACGTCCTCATGGGATTTGCTTCTGAGGACAAGCTGTACGGATACAAGCTTGGAAGGTTTTTATCGGCCACCACAGCAGTCTCGGGCATGACTAGGTGGAAGCTGAGAACAATTTCTCAAACTCTGCATGTGAGAAGAACCAGTTTTACGTTTGCTTCTGAGCTCCCCTTTCTATCCTCTAGGTCCCTACAGATTCTGCCCAGCCCACGAGCGGCCTGGCCTTATTTCTCAACATGTTACCTGTTGGGAGGTGTTCTAAGGGGGTGTGCTGCGAGTGTGGGAGCCACAGGATAAGCAGAGTTTTTCTAGGTTTGGCAACTTAAAATACGACTTAAATGAAGACGAACACCAAAATATTATGGCTTCACTGGGGTTTCACTTAATTTTTAAAATATTTATCAATTGTTACATCTCTCTTGGCATTTCTTATTTTGTGTGTTCTTCACTCTACTTTAAAAAACTAGGTTAGCGAGTGTTTTATATTTTGTTTATAAATATTTTCAAGTCTTTGGTCATAGCAATAATTCCTTGAATTGCGGTTTTAAATGTTTGCTTGTTCTATTGCTTTGGTTTTCTTTTCTGGGGATTCCAATAATATGTGTATCAGAGCTCCCTTGTCTAGCATGTTGTTTTCTGTAGAAACCTTTTATTTCCTATGTAATTTTTCTGTATACATTGTATTTCCTTTCTGTGCTTTTAATTGTACTTATTTTCTCTTGTGTTTGAGTTTATTTGTACTTGTATAATATTCCTTCTAATTTAGTCTTTTTCTCCAAAACATCATTTTTATGTAATAAATTACTTAATTTCAGTAAGCATTATTTCACATTGTTCTGTTCCCCCCCTTGCCCTGTAAAAACTTCTTAAGGTGCTCGATCGTAGTCCCATTTTCTTGCTTTTCGTTAGTTAATATAATTGACATATAACATTATATTAGTTCCAGTTGTGCAATGTAATGATTTCCACATGCCTTTTTTCTTTTGCATGCTCAGATGGCACGAGTTTTCCTGGGTTGCCTTAAGCAGGTTCTTATGGAAGAGATAATAGGTCAGAGTGGTTTTCAAAGCTTCGTATCTTGAGGATTTCCTCCTCTATTGTTGAAAGTCTCAACACGCGGCTTTCTCCATAGCCACATCCCCACCCCTTAGAGTTAAGTCTGAGTCAGAAAATTGTTCTACCTCGGGCTGTGCTCCTTGCCTCTAAGGCGTGCCCTGATCCTTGCTGTGTGATCTGGGGACTGTCTGGGATCTGCACCTCTCTTCTGTGCCCCTAAGATGGAGCCTTCCCCCTCCTTTACCTGCTCAATTTGGCTGCCTGCTTCCAGTAATCTTTCCTTAAGGGGACACCCTGTTTTTTTGGAAGGGACTATGTGTATTTTACATGTATTTCTGATTTCTTGAGGGCTCAAAGCAGCAAAACCTTGTTTGATTTTTTTTTCCATGCCCACGAGCAGTGTATTTTGCATTTACTTGCAACTTGCAGCTTCTGAGAATTTCTCCCAGTTTTGCTACAGTCTCAGATCCTTCAACCCAGGGTTCTGCTCAGAGAATATTCTCCATTTTGGGGGAAAAGTAATTTGGGAGTTGTTTTTTGTTTTGTTTTGTTTCTGCATCCTTGGTTACCCTGGTTGTCCCTTTTCACTTTCTGATACTTTTGCCACTCCTATCTTCCTTTTGTGCAGCTCTTGCTGTCTTTGAGGGGTTGGACACCCTCAGTCATAGTCCAAGGTTCACACAATTAGCCACCACCTGGTAGTATAAAGTGAATGCTGTCATTACTGGATTAAAAAAACCAAACAAAACTATCCTGTTAATCCCATGTAGATTTTAGGAAGAGTTTTGAGGAGATTAATAATTAAACTAAATTTCTGACAATATTACCAGAAATTCTAATCTAGAATTAGAATAATATAATCAGCATTGATTTCAAAAAGCATCATATAAAGTTGTTTCTGTGGAGGTAACTAAGTAAAGCAAGTTCTTTATTTCAGTTAATTTCAAGTGAATTATCTGTTCAGAGTAAAAGATACATTCACTAGCTATTTTAAATCTACCTATTTATCTACGTATGCATATAGTTTTACATTTTAGAACAAGTGTTTGGTAGGGTATTTTCTGGATGTGCACGCACTATGATTGGTCACCAAAAATTCCACACCCTGAGTCTGTAATTATATTGTTCCTTACGTGCCCCACCCAACCACACTCAGTGAGAGGCAGGTCTCCGTATTATGCTCCTCCAGGATCTTGAACTTTTCATGTTTGACACTAACCACAAATTATAATGATATAGTAATTTGTATGCTGTATTATTTTCCTAGGGCTGCCATGACAAATTACCATAATGTTGGTGGTCTAAAACAAGAGAAATTTATTCTCTCATAGTTCTGGGGGCTGGAGTCTGAAAATCAAGATGGCAGGGCTGCACTCTCTCCCCGGCAGCTGTGTGAGAGCATCTGTTCTTTCTCTTTCCAGTTTCTGGTGGCTGTAGGCATTCCTTTGTGCTGTTTGGCTTGTGGTCAAATCACAGTCACCTCTGCCTCCATTTTCATGTCACCTGCTCCCTCCCTCCCTCTCTCTCTCCTCTCTCTCTCTCCTCTCTCTCTGTGTGTGTCTAATCTCCCTCCACCTCTTTCTAACAAGGGTACATGTGATTGTACTTAGGGTCGACCTGAAGTACTTAGGACAAGTTCCTTCTCCCAAGATCTTTAACTTAATCACATTTTTACTATATTAGGTAATATTCATAGGTTCCAGGGAGTAGGATGTGGACATCTCCCTGTCACCATCATTTAGCTCACATCATGTCACCAACCTTCTTACCAAATATCTGGCTCTTTTAGTTTCTGAGCTCCGTGAGGTCAAGATCCTGTCCTTTTCTCTCTCGATGTATCCCTAGTTTGCAATACTATACCCAATTCATAGTGGTTAATAAATAAATAGTTGTGAAATACATAAATTCATGAATTCTGTATAACTGCATCTCCATGTTTAGAGTTAGTCTGTAGCCTTAGCCTCAAGCAATGCACTCTACCTATAATCAAATGGAGAAGTATCATGCAGATTCTAAAGGATCAGGCCAACATTTGTATAAAGGTATAGTATGATAATGGGATAGCTCTTTTTGAACTGCTGTAGGTGCGGTCTAGAATTCTGGAAGCATACCTTTATTTTACCGTGCTTGAGAACTCCACTAATTAATTTCTTACATGACCTGTAACAATTATTTCAGTGTCCTATTGTCATCCATTTTTCTTATATGTTCAGTTTGGGGAGTTGCATTAAGACAAGCATTGCTTCAGGGCTGATAGACTATCTTGGTGGCCAGCTCATTCTACTACTGTTTTCAGCATGTCTTTAAAAGTTAACATATTCCCTGCCTTTTTCTAGTGAAATTTTAAAATAACTTCCACACTTAATAAGAAAGACAATAAAGTATTTTTTAAAAACCAGAAATCATATATACATGTATATAGTCATGGGATGTAGAGTATAGCATAGGAAATATGGTCAATGGTATAGTAATAGCTATGCAAGGTGTCCGATGGGCAGTAGACTTGTTGGGGTTATCACTTTGTGAGGTGTGTAAATGTCTAATCATTATGTTGTTTTGTACGCCTGAAACAAATAATAAAAAAAATTAATAGAATACCAAAAATAACATACAAAAAAGTATATATATATATATATGTATGTATATATATATACACACACACACACACACACACACACACACACACACACATATATATATATATATATATATAAAATACTCAGGATAAGATAATTATTGTAATTATATTCTAAGTCAAGCATTCATATTACTGATGGTTGAAAAAGGAAGGAACATTATTTAATGAATAAATTAAAGAATAAAGTAAATTCTAAGTTCACTAGAGAATATAAATTTTTTTCTGACTCTGGACTGTAGGAGAAATTTCGTATATATATTTTACTTTTAAAATGTTATTTGTTATTAATCAAATCCAACAACTCTCCCACCATTCTCTTTATGTTCTTTTTGAAGCTACTCTTAGCTGCAAATTATTCTGTGGCTTTGAGGTAATACATAGAAGTCATGAGGCATGTGAATGGTAGGCAGTAACAAGGTGCATTAAGACTTTTTTCCCAAATTCATTTTCCTTACAAATAATGTATGTCAAAATAATGAAAGTGAGTTTTTTTCCCTATAACCAAGACTTTGAGGGGTCCTTCAAAATGTTTGGGAAGTAATATACTCACTCTACTGTTGGTAGAAATCACTAGCCTATAGCCCAGTGCAATAGCACACATACACATACAGTTGGCATGTGAAAGAATAAGTCATTCAAGAAGTTAGGAAATTTAAAGGTAGAATATATCAGAATAAAATATTCTGATATCGGAATGAGGCTGCATTGAAAATTCTTTGAAAGTCATTTTATTCTTGAGTTTTTAACTGATTTCATTTTAGATACTATTTAGGAAGAAGAACACTGAGTTGAATTAGTGGAGAGTCTTCTCAACTCAAAAAAGATATTCTCAATGTATCTGCAAAGTGAAAAGTTGAGCAATGACATAAATATGTAAGAACTAGCTTTAACTATTTAAACATTTGTCCTAATTATACTCTAGGGGCTCAAATGGTCTTGTTGGGTTGTTTGTGCTGATTAAATTAATCAGATGAGTAGATGTTTGTTCTCTACCTTACTCTTCAATGTCAATGACTCTGACCTATGTATTTTTACAGATCTTTCTGTTAAATATTTACAAACAAGCTTTATTAGTTAGGTAGAGAAATATTTCTTTATGAAAACTTATTTTTTGCATTTCTTAGGCTGTGACCAGAGAACTTATTTTTAGAAGCTTCTACTTGTTACTTCTTTGTATCAGACTCAATAGTAGTAAACATGGCATGTAAATACACGTACCAGACGGTTATGGATTTGGGTATATTCATAGCAACAGTGCTTATCACTTCTTGCTTCTATCTTTTCCTCCTTTCTTGATCTGCACTTTCAATGAAACTAGTAGCGGTTGCTGATATCTCTTTCGGGTGAAGTTTCAGGAGCTTATTTTCATTGATCTCCTGGAGAATAGCTTGAAGTTATTCCTGTAGAGGCCAGTGGAAACTACTGGGATAATGGTCCCTTGCTTCTGGTCTTCTCTATGGTTGATGTGATTGGGTGAGAAATGGACTCAGGTCTCTTCCTGAAAGGTATACTTTCACAACCCAGGGTCTTCTACCCCTTAATTACCTTATTTCAGGGGCCAGAGAATCCCTGGTTGTTTTGATAAGGAAGTGCATAGTTTGTACCCTGCTGGGTGTGCTGATGACAGTTTTGTGTTGCCCGTAGTACATAGTCCCATCCCAGGAGCCTGGGAGGAAAACTGACCATCTGAAGAGCTTACCTTATCATGATAAACTAAGGATGTGATTGTTCAGCAGTGTTGGGGGATCACATAATGGGTTTTATTATGGGATAATTTCATGATGGGGATTTTATGCTGCTGGAAGGAAAAATCATGTTTAAAAGTGGGGGAGCAGATAGTGACAATCTGGGTCATTCAAATGCTCAGATCTACAAGGATGCCTTGAACAGTAAGTTGCTCAGCTACACTAGTGACAAAAAGAAGTTTGATCTCCAAGAGAAGTTTGAATTGTTCCTTCAAACACTACTTAAAGATCATCTCAATGAAGCTTTTACCCTGAACATCCTATTTAAAAAATCAGGCCCAAAGGCACTCTTGATCTTCCTTTGATGGCCTTTCTCTACCTTTTCCATAGCTTTTACCTTTTCTATATACGATAACTTATAATAACTTGTGTTTAATTTTCTTCATTATACATCTCCCCATTAGAATGCAAGCTCCACGTAGGCAGAGATCTTTGTTTGCTTCATTAAAATTCAACTGAACTATATGAAATAAAATTTATATTTTGGAGAGTTAATACAGCACTATCTCCCAAGAATACAGGACAGTGCCTAGTACATAATAGGCCCTTGATGAATGTTTAGTAAATGAATGATAGAGAAGTGGCACTGATTCTACACATCAGCTAGGAAGAATGTGTGAGAAGTATTCTCATTTATGTTTGAAAATTTTCTCACAAGCTTCAAGCAGGCTCTTCCAGAAAATGGTAAGGCTCAAAATATACATTTGATAGCAAATATTTTATGAATGCTAATGTGTATGAAGTGCTATGGGGGGAACTGACATTAGCACCCGTACTTACTCCTCTCCCAGAAGTTTATTTCAAGCATCCCACGCTGACTGCCAGCCTGCAGCCTCCCTTCCTCTGGCGCTCCCACTCAAGCACAGAACATAATTCCACTCCAGGGAGTCGACGAGCTTTTTCTTTATCCATTTGCCCTTCTCCACGCTCCCTTCCATCCTTACTCTCCAGGACTCATTGTTATGGTCCGTCCTTTTACATAGGCTCACTCGTTTGTCCCTCTTTCCCTTCATCACACCTTCCTGGCAAACCCTCCACACCTGCTTCAGATCAATGCTCTACTTTCGCATGAGAAACTGACTCCACACCTACTTTTTCGGATAAGGAAACCAGAGCTTAGGATGCAGAGATTTGCTCAAGGTACATGCAGCTGATAATGGTAGTAATGTTCATAACCAACATTCATTAAGCAAGGGCTTTATGTCAGGCATTGACATAAACATGGTCTCCTTTAGTTAATATGTTGAGGTTCAGGAGGGTTGGACTAAGTTGCCCAAAGTCCCCCTGCTGGTTAGTAGTTCACATTCAATCATTTAACAACTGTTTATTGGGCCCATAATCTCTGCAAACAGTATAATGGGGACAAAGTCTACAGTGGTGAACAGAACAGACACAGTCTTTGCCTTAATAATGGCTTAGTAATGGCCAATGTCTATTAAATGCTTACTAGGCATTCCTCTCACCACAACTCTGTGACGTAGATTCTATTAATATAATATACAGTTTTCAGATGAGAAATTAAATCTTAAAGAAGGACTTTCCCAAAGTCCTACTGCTAGTAGATAAACTGGTTAGGATGGGTGTAGAGGGACTCGTGAAGTCTGACTTCAAAGTTCATTCTTCTTATCACTATGCTATGTTTCTTCCAAGAGCTTCAAGTTGAGTGGGTGAGAAGGACACTGACTGTAAACCACAAATAAACACATGAGACTTTCAGGCTGCCATATAGATCGATTGGAAAGATAAACTAGGGCTAGTGGACCTGTTATTACCCTTCAAATAACATTGTCTTCTTCTGGCCTGCTGGGTCCACGGGGGTTAAGGAACTATGTGTATGCATATCTGCCAGATGGTTCATTTTTATACTTTGCATCATGTCAGTAAACCCAACTTTTATATAATTATCTAACAAATGTGGAAAAAAGAAAGCCCATCAAGTTAAAGAGAAAGAAAGTGCTTATAAACATTCCAAACATTTGTTTTGTGTTGGCTGGAGTTGGAGTCTAAATAAAAGCTGCAAGTGTGACTAATAATTATAATCTAATTTAGTGCACTGAATTGGAAAGGAGTAATTACTGCATAGGACTTTTCGGAGTAAATGATTTATGGTTGACCTACAGTAGATTATTAATTTGGAAAAGGGAGGAATTTTAATGCAAATTAATTAAGTTTGGAGTCCTTTCTGATTCAGTTGATAGAAAAGTGGAAAATTCCAGGGTTTTATGTTATTTGGCTGAATTTGGACTTGGGATATGAGATAAACATTCTGTTGGTGTCTGGAGAACTTGAGTGTAAAGACACAGGTCTCATGCCAGGCTCACAGCCTTTCTGATTTGATCAAGGAAGAGCCCTGAAAAAAACTGTTTCCTTCTCCAAAAGCAAAACGTATCCTCAGAGAGTGTTTCCGTGCTCCAAGGTTTTTGTACCCTTTCCAATTTGTTGGTCTCTGGGGCCAACCAGAACCATCATCGTCATCATTTACTGAATGGTTACAGTGAGCCAAATGCTACATCCAGGGATTTCCCATTTGCACAATGTTGTGCGATGCTGTTTTGAACATGAAGGATGTTGAGCACCATCTCTTGCCTCTACTCACTAGATGCCAGTAGCATCCCCCATTTGTGACAACCAAAAATATCTCCAGACATTGTTGAATATCCCCTGGGGACAAGTGGGGGCAAAACTGCTCCTGGTGACAACCACTATATTAGACCCTTTATGTGCATTATATACCTCATTCCTTAAGATCCTGTAAGGCAGGTGTATTATGTCTATTTCACAGATGAAAACTGAGGCTTAGAGAAGTTGGGCTTGTTCAAATCCCATAGCTAATACATGTTGAAACCAGGATTCAAACATAGAGTTGCATTGACCCAAAGCCTCTGTTGTCAGATAAGTGATGTTTGGGTGATTAAGTCACCTTCCTCATTTTTAATAAGCAAACAGAAGTCAGGCAGTTGAATGATTTGATCAAAATTATATAACTAGTTTGTAGCAGAGGTTGGGCTACACCTCAGGCATCCTTAAAGCATCTGGTCGTTCAGCTGATAAGTGAAAAGTACAGTCACAGTGACCTTGGCTGTGTTGCTGGTCTTAAGTTTGCTGTTTTTTTTTTTTTTTTCTTTCTTGAATGCTATTCTTCTATCTGTATGATTTAGCTTTGGGGTATGAAATGGTCTTTCAAATCTGTGTCCATTAACTGTAAAACACATACTGAGGTTTTAAAACCTGTTTCTTAACATTGGAAAGAAACAGACCCTTGTGTTGTTGCTGCTTTACAATTATGTATGAAAGCATTCTAACCCACTCAAAAGTTTTACCGGCCCATTCTTCCATCAGCAAGTGGAAAGAAAGCCAAACAATCCAGCGAGGATTCTATTCCATTACTAGCATATCTGGCCCTGCTGGTAGGCCAGTGGGTACGGGGGCAGGTAGCTGCATGACCATAATAATAAACAGCAACAGACAGCCTTGGATTAGAGCACTGCAGTGGCCACTCCAGTCAGTATTATTATTCAATTCCACGTGCTACACAGTGGGGCTTGAGCTGAAATTTCTTCCCAGTGAGTGCCTAACCACAGAAATCAATGTTTTCTCTATAGGAGATAGGCAAGTGCTTTCAGAATCTGTTAGGTTGAAAAAATCTAATAGAAAAATCTGCATAATTAGCTCTTTGACTAATCTTGCTCTTGCCTTGGGGTAAGAGGCAATTTAGGCTGCAAAAACAGTTTCAAATATTTGAACTGCAGGGAAAAAAATGTTCAAACTTTACAGATCTAGAGTGAGGAGCTTGTTCTCTCAGAAAGGTCTTCAGGCCTTTGGGGTATAAAGCTCTCCTGGTAGCAAATAGATTTCTTCAGATTCTGAGGTGCTGCTGGGTTATAATGACTGTGTGCTCATAGGTCATTTGATGCTAGGGATCCTGACCACAGAGGTAGTCAGTGAGCAGGACTGAACCAAGGCAGAGAAGGCAACGGGGCAGAGTAAGAACTAGCTAGCATCATTAGGGAAATCATATCTTCCTGGAAATAATAGAAAATGTAAAGGAAGTCATTGTTTTAGATTTTCAGGTTGACTCTGCTAGAAGGAACCACCACAGACACAGTGCAGAGTTCAAAAGCCCATGCATGGAGTCAGGTTGTCTGCGTTCTAGTCCTAGCTCTCCCACTTACTGGCTGTGTGACCTGAATGAGCTGTTTAATTTCTCTTGGTTTTGTTGTCCACATCCTATGGGCTCATAGTAAGAGCAACCTCGTGGTGTGGTTTATAAGGCTCACCTGAGACAATACCAACAAGGATTTAGATCTGAGCATAACCCGTAGTACTTAGGGAATGACTGTTACCATCTAGCTCACTTAGTATTGGGGTCACTAAGGCTCAGAAAAGTAATGTCAGAGCTGGACTTACTTCATGTCTTTTCTATCCATAGTATGAAAGGAATTTTATAGGAATCACTATAGTGCCTCCTCACAATACCTGGGGAATGGCATGACAGAACTCTGGGTATAGAGAGAGACTGGTACAGGCAGGAGATTTCAGAGGCCCTGAAAAACTGTAGTCCTCTCTCCATCTGAAGAACCTCCTTCAACAGTGACATCTGGGACATCTAGGACACACTGCTGTTCAGCACAGGAAAAATAAACATTGATACATATCTCATCTTTGTCCACTAGGATGCCACTGTGTACACATAAACCTTGTTTAAGCTTTAGAATAAAGCAGAAGATCCTAAATGTCTAGTGGGAGATAGTACTGTCAAAGTATTGAGATTACCGTGCCCTGAGATAAGGTAAAATGAGATTCCTCACTGTGTATGTTTAGGTTTAGATATTGAATATGAATTGATTGATAACATACCTTTTTAAGTTCATAGAGTAAATACAGAATTTTAATTGGTTAGGATATCATGGCCATAAATGTGTTAGGTTTCATTGTCTAATAAGCCTTTATAAGCAAGTACAAGCAAATGAACTAATAATCACTGGACCTTCTTCAAACAGTCATTGAATCATTAAGTCAGTGAGAAGTAAACCTCAAATAACATTAGTGGGGATGGATAAAAGAATTAGGCTGGATCTTATGGAAAGAACCAGCTAGGACTAGACCATGAAAGGTCTACACTGTAGCCCTGTGATGGGCCTTATGGGTCAATCAAATCCATTCACTGAACTCCTGAGACCCAGCCTCATTCTTCCAACTTTGTTGTATACATAAGTGCTTTGTTAGGCGGAGCTCAACCAGCCTAATCACAATGTAGGGAAGCCATTATTGCATGCACCAGTCACCATCTGAAGAAACAGAAAGCCTGAGTCATTGGCACAGCCTTTCCTGAGACTAGGATAAAAAGAGTAGGAGAGATGGATGATTGGTGTTGCTTTTTACCTTGTCCTGCTTTCTCTATTAAAATGCTCAATTTGATCAGACCATGTTGAGGTAAAGAAGATTAAAGTAGCCTAAGATCAATTCCTTATTAACTCAGATGACAAGGTTATTACACATCCAGGGTGCAGATAAACTCTTCTGGAGATTGAGTAAAACAGAGTCACCTTTACCTTACTAGGCTCTAGGAGTGGGGTTGGAGGTCACTAGAGATCAGGAGTATTTATGGATGAGGTGACACTTTAACTCCGGGAGATTGAGGTTTTAAAAAATGATGTCATCTTTTTTCTGACAGCCGAGGCAGTTCTTGAGGACTCTTCACATCTCTGATGTGATTGTTAGGTGCTGTAATAAAAGGAAGAATGGCTTATGTATGCTCTTAACCTTTCCCATTTCCCATTTCATCCTTACAACTTTAGGTTAATGACTTTCCTTCTTCAGTATTGAGGATGAATTAGGTTGTTACGGGGAAAAACATACAATCTGCAAGTTCATCGTATTTTGAGGCTGTAAATAACAACAAAATTACTGACTTTCAGGAAAACAGAAAGGAAGAATATGATTTATGTTATAAAATCTTAAAATTGAGTATATATATACTTCTGAGTCAGCAATTTGAGGGTTTTTGAGTACTTAAAGACAGCTTATGTAACTTAAAATATTTTTAAATGGAATTTATTTCTTTCCAAAACATTTTGAGACATTTCTTCATTGATCATGTAAGAACTACCAAAGATCATTAACAATCTTTTAAATACAGAAAACCCATGGGCCCTTGTGTTAGTAAAAGAAGTAAAATGCCTGGTTTATTGCTCAATTCAATCATAATGTTTTCTCATCTGAAGAAATAAAAAGACTTATTTATAAGCAAGAGTATACCCAGTGTCATATACTGATAAAAATGAGACAGAGCATAAAGATAACCAAAATAGAACTTTACAGTAAAGAACACATTACTTTCCCTGTAATAAAACACAGGGTGCTGACATTTACAAGCTATGTGACCTTGGGCAGGGGGCTCAATTTCTTTATCTTCTGCTCTCCTCTTCCAAAAAATATTGCTAGAAGGCTTAATTGAGATCATGTATTTACATTATCTGGCACTGTGTCTGCCCCAGAGTCACCAGTCTGTAACTATTAGTCATGTTTTTTTTTTACTTGCAATTTGTACTATCTTGCTCCATTTTAAGTGGCCACAGCCACCTTAAATAGTTTGGAACAGGCAGAAGTAAATTATAAATTATTACGTTCATTGTGTGGTAGCCCCGGAAATGGAGACTGACCCTCCAATAGGAAATTGCCTCTTGTATTCTTATCTCACAAAATCTACCTCTAATGAACTGGAAGATGGAATTGACCAAGGGCTGGGGGAGAGGGAGGGTTCCCAAACTGGGGGTGTCTCAGGCAAACTTCTTAGCAGATAGGGTAATCATATAGCTGCTTTGCCAAGCACGGTGAGGGCTCATGCCTGCTGTCTTGGCATAATTACTTATAACTCCCCTTATACTAAAGTGTTCTGATTTAACAATAAAATTTATGGTCACGCTAATGATTATGCCACTGGATTTCCCTGGAAAGAGGACAAGTCAATACTAACACAGGGCTTTGAGAGAAACCAGAAAATTGTTGCTGAGGCCTTGGCCAAAAGGTTAACCCATGTCATCTAACAGAAAGGACTTTTTCAGTGTCTCAATCCTAATAAAAGACTTAAAGTTTTCCATGATTTCATTAAATATGAAAAAATACAGCTCTCTAGGCATAGTCTGATTAATTAAATCAATTGGGTCTTAAGTATCTGCTTTTCCTAATTTTGATATGTTAGAGTTAAGGATATAACCAACCAAGTCATGGACACGAGTAAGAGCTGTTTCTTTGCAGTTCCTTTGCATTCATTGGGATGACTGGGTGTTGGTGGAAGTTGCTGGAGTTCAGAGTCTGGCCCTCAGCTGTGCAGAACCACAAACTGAATTTTCTAACAGGCCTCTCAGAGTCCAAAGACTGAGTAGAACAAGGACAGAACTGCTGGCTTCAAGAGCAATGAAAATAATAGCTAGCAAGTGTCAAGCACTGTACTAGGCACCTTGAATAATTATTTTATTGCTTTTGTTTCAAAAGCATGGAGTGTGAAATGGGGTTTTCCAGGGGAGTGACCAGTCTTAATCAGTAGCAGATGCTTAGGGCCAGGGGCCATGCTGTGCCCAGGCTTACTTAGTTTCAAAAAGATTTATATACTTTTCAAAGAGACAGAGATAGAATTTGAAATTACATGTTTTCTAAAGTAGGTGCTCTAGGTAAAGGGGCTTCTGAGAAGCAGACTCTCATTCTCAACAGGGAGAATTAAGCTTCTTACTTTTAATTTGTATTTGTCCCTGCATTATTTAGATATAGGCAGCTGATTTTGGAAATAAAGACAAAACAAAACAGAAAACCTTGTTTTCCTACAGTGCTCTCCCACAGTCAGTAGGTGATAAGTTTGCTTTAAATCTTTGTCTCAAGGTTCCCAAAAGCATTACCTACAGGGTGAATCTCTTCTTCCCCTGGCTCTGAGGACTCATGCTCTAGGCTAATAGACAAGCCCTTAGAAGTATCACCATATCCCATCCAACTAGAATAAAAGAGTCCAGAAATGATACAATCATCTTAGAATCATAGATTGCTGAAGCCCAAAGGTGCCAAAAAGAACATACAGTCCAATATTCACCTAAGAGCACACTGATGCTCAGCCAAAGTAAGTGTGTGTCTGATGTCACTTAACACAAGTGTTCATGTCTAGATAGAAGAGGGGAGTCAAGTAGATTATTTCTTGTCTTATGGAGAACCTCTGTGCCCAGAGGTCCTATCTCTGGTCTGTAGTGGTGTGGGACCTAGGAAACGGTACATAGATGCCACGTCAGAGTCACTGCACTGGGGATTCAGTGTTCACTCCGTTGTACTTTAACTACTTCCTCACTTACCATTACAATATTTAGCACAAGTGTGATAAAGTCATTTAGCTGGTGGTGATTACCGAAGACAGTGGAATCAGAAAAGAAGCTCTATTTGAATGTGAGAGCCTATATTAATTAAAAAAAATAGAGGAAGATACTTCTATAGCATTAAAAACCTGAGGTGTATCTCCTATCCACCACTTTCATTTTGCAGATGGGAAGGTGGGTGGAGAACATGTAGGCAAAACAGCTTTAAAGAATGAGAAAGAAACTTTGGCTTGAAGATCAAACCATTCTGAAAGATTTATAAGATTGTTTGACTTCACTTGAACCACATTTGTTTTCTATTTTCTTCGGCTGCTCAATCCCAGATGAAGTTGAGCATGCATGATACGAAGTATGTGGGCCTTGAAGCCCAATCACATTGCAACCATGTCATATGCCATGCCACTATGGACTAAGCTTCTAAGGCATCCCAGCCTTCATACTCACTGCAGGAGAAGACAAGTCTGGTTGGTTATGGGAAAATTGTAAGATTTTTATGGGGTACGTAGGCATCATACAGTATTCCCAATATCTGTAAATGATAGACATTGGTTCTCACATCATCAGTAATTCATTGTCTGCTTTTAGCACACTCATATTTAGAAAAACAAGGAAAACTTAGAAAAATTTTCATCTCCTTCAGATTTCTTTAATTAATGTGTTTTTTTTTAAAATTCATTTTTATTGTTAGACTTATTGGGGTGACATGAAAGCAGAGAAAAAAAGAAATGAACAAACAAATAACCCATGGACACAATCAATAGTTTAATGTTTATTTGGGGATGAGTGTGTTAATTAATGTGTTTTGGACACATGTTGGCTTTCTTAATTCTTAATCTGCTATCTATTGCAATGAATCAGCTTGAATTTTCATGTCATATTATTTCCTTTTTCTTTCCAACATAATGAAAAGAAAAAGATTCCTCAAGCGTTTCACACTGAGAATTATCAGGAAAAAAAATAGACAAAATGGTTTCTGTGAAGAATTAATAGGTGACATTTATAACATGCTTATTATGTATTAGGCACCAAAATACTGGGGGCTTAAACACAATGTTTGCCTCTTCAATTATTTCACTCCTTTACTTTGGAAATACACTAAGCCCTTCATAGCTGAGTACCTATTTATTGATCCCGGAGAGGTTTGGTGTCCCTGGTGCAACGCTATTGTGTTCACCATTGCAGGGTTTATTAGGTGATACTGTTTTCCATGTTTTCCTTTGCATTTTGCATCCTGGGCTTACAAAATGAACCCCTCCCCTGATATTTAAGATGGTCTTTCTCTTCTTCATCCCATTCATATATTTATCGCTGAATTTTGGACTTTCTGATACAAAAAGCATCTTTATTAAACAAGCAGATTTGAAAAACTTTAAACAGACATTAAAAATGATTTTCAAAAATCTTATTTTAAATTCACAAAGCACTCTCTCACACCTTTTTGCCACTAGTTGTCATTACTCAGGTTATTTTTGCATACACAGCAAAAAAAAATAGGCAGATGTTTGAAAACAAAACTGTAACCTGTGTTTGAAGGCTAATGTCTAGAATGCACTTTGAAAATAAATCGGCTCCTAAAACTCAAACTTGAATTCTACTGAGCTACTGTTGGAACTTACATTTTTCCTTAACTCAGCCTTAAAAACCTCCTCTCCACCCACCTGCTTACGCAGCATTGACCAACAAGGAGATTTCTGCTGAGTTACTTCCACTAAAGGATCTGACCTGCTGCTGAGCGAGTCAACCTCTCATCTATTATTTGGGTTTTCTGTCTTTCATATCAACCCTACCCTTGGTGTTTTGTTGGCTTCTCTGCCCTCTGATTCTCTGGAAGGACCAAGGAAAAGAGAGGGGGAGGAAGACAGGCCCCAGTTGATAACTCTTCTCATCAACCCTGGGAGACCCTTCTTCCCTAAACATAAAATCCCTTACTGTAAGTGTTTCTAAAATGGATCTCAATGTTAATAGTTTTATTTAGAATAAAAAGTTTTTTGATGAAATAAATTTGGGAATTGTTGACTTAAAGAAAAATGTTTCTTTATTGCAAAACTTCTCCAAGCTTTCACCATGCCGACGTGCACTGTGAATCTCTTAGAGGGTGATGTACTATACAGCATTTCCCAAACTCGTGTCCCTGCAAAGCATTTTTTTTCCTAGGAGCATGTTTTGATACTAATGTTTTATGGAACAAAACCTTGTTAAAACTCAGTTTAATTTTTCTCTTTTCTTTAGCTCAGTATTTTCCCAAATTCGGCCATAAAATTATCACCTTCATTATTTTGCCAACAATTTTCTTTAAATCAACTCACTTCTTTTCTGTAAATAAATTTATTTGAAAAGGAAATGACTATGAATTGAAAATAAGAATCACTTGCCACGAATAAAGCAACCATGAAAGTAGGTAGAATGAAACAACATGACTAATAAAATAAATTTAAACTTAAACTAAAAATAAGTAGTGGAATGCAGACAATAATATGTTAAGTTGATTCATACAAATACATGCTTTGAGAGTAAGTCCCTCTTGAGAATAATGGAGCCAATAATCATCAAATAATAATAGAATCACTCTGGTCATTGTTGTTTATTTTGGATGCTTATAAGGATCGCTGAGAGCATTCTGTTTTTTGATTGACAGAGAATCATAATTTCTACACATAGTCAAACAGGCCAAAAGTTATTCAAACACTTTCTGAGATAGATAGTTGGACACTACTGATTTCTTTAAAATATATTTTTTTGGCAGACACTTAATTTTTTACCTCATTATTTTTTTACTGTTTAATGAAAAATTTCAAATGCAGAATGTAAAAAAGAATACTGCAACAAAAATGCAAATATTCATCTCCTACAGTCAGTAAATATTACTTTTTCTTCTTATACCTAAATCTCAGGGCTCAGACAGAATTCCAAGCAAATCTCATTCCCCTTCTTATGACCTTGGGCAACTTCTTACATGAAGACCTGGTTTCATCAACTTTAAATGTGATAATAATGGTACCTAATTCTTGGAGCTTTTATGAGAATTGTTTGACATCTCACATAGAGCACCGAATTTAAGCATTTGGCAGATATTGGCTCTGCAAAAGCTTTGTGGCTTCATACCTAAACTCTCAGGGCTGTTCTTCTGAGATTAATTTAATTCAACAAATACTTGTTGAGCCCTTATTGTAGGTAAGACACTCTCACACAATGCTTCAGCTAGAAAGCTGAATCAGATAGTCCCTGATTTTCAAGATTTTATAAGCATTGCAAACTGGCCAAACTGGACAGGAAGAAGTGTGTTATTTGGCTGGCAGGTTTTTGTTTTGTTTTGTTTTTTTGTTTTAAATTGCTTTAAATGTGTTTTGGTGTGGCATATACTCTGTACTTCACCGCCCTTCTCTCATATTAAATATTCAGTCCCATTATGTTATTTTCCTGGCCCTGGAAGACATTGACATGTAGACCCTTGCTTGGTCTACTAATAGGTTAACTGAAAAATAATGCAGACAGTAATAAAGAATATCTTGAGAGCTGAATCTGCACAAATGTGCATGACAGGAGAAAGGTAAACCAAGGTGAAACTAATTTGGCTTATTTAATAGCTTTGCTGCAGCCTACACAGATCTATCTCTGCTATCGGCTACATAAAATTGTTTCCTGTTCTCTTCACTGAAATTCCAAAAAAGTTACAAAATAAAGAAAAAAACCCCAAACTGCTGATTGCTTTCTAAAATCTTCCAGATGAAAGGGCTGAATAGCGAAGCATACTAATAAAATGAAGCTTCATGTGGAAGATATTAAAAGTAGGAATTGCTGTAATGGGTTAGAAAATAATGGTGTAAACCCAGTGCCGTAGCTCTGAGTTCGACAGCTGCAAGGAAGATATTTCACCTTCAGAATCATAAAATCTCAGCATTGGAAGGGAAATAGATTTTATAAATAGGGAAACTAAGTAAATAAATAACTAAATGATTTATTCCAGGTCCTACAGATGGGGGAAAATGGCATTATAGAAACAAAATTCCCTGGTTACCCGAATTCTAGTTGCTCTCTTCACACTACATGATGTAAACAGAATATTTGTGACTTGAATAATTCAGATTCTTGGTCTATATGACCTACGATTACCAATAATTTTCAATTCATTTCTTTCTGAGATAAGTTTTTGGATCTTAGAATTCAGGGGAGTTGTTTGTACATGTAGTAAAAATTTAGCTTCAACTAACACTTAGGGTGTATATCCACAGGAAAGGTAAAATAAAAACTTCACCTTGTCATTTGAGCAATTCGGGGAAAAGTGAAAATAATCTGCCACTGAAGGGAAAGAAAAGGGTGCTCAAAATTGATTTTTTATATTGATTCAACCTACTGGGTCTTTGCCCAGTTCCTCTTTTCTTTGTATAAATGGAGCCAAGAGTCATAAGGATAAATCAGGATCAAGTAGTTCAAATGATATGACTTAATTCAGAGATTTGAACTCTCAGTAGAAAGCCTGAAAATAAAAAACTCAATTCTTTAAGCTGCTCTTGTAGTGGGCTCCAATTCAATTTTGTACTCTTCTGAAACGAGCTGCCACATAGCACAAAGTATGGAAGGCTTGGGTTGTCTTTAGACCATTCACCATTCTTTGAAATTTGTTCCTGGGTTCATTCAATCTTTAAACATATAATTGTTGGTGTCACGGGAGTATTTATGGATAAAGATGAATAGGAAGAGAACGTTGCTCTCAAAGAGCTTATAACTTACTGAATGATGGGAGATCATAATATAAGCATAGGCATTTCTGTCATAGCAAGTAGACCATAAAAACAAAAGAAATCAGTTCAAATATTTTAGTACTAGGGAAATCAGAGAAGTCTTCACCAAAGAGATTGTCGGGTTTTGAAGGGTAGATAACAATTTTTATAAACCTTGACTCACACAGGTATCTCTGTTAGAATGGCCACCCTATATTCTGGTTGATAAAAAGTAGTGAATGAATAATTATTTTAACAAGTACTATTTGAAAGCCTACAACATTCTGTGTAAAACTCTATTCATCCTTTGCAGCTCAGTTGTGCTATGATCATATCTGAGCTTTATAAGAGCATCTCAGCAAAAATCTCTTCCCTGTTTGCATTTCTGGTCTGCTAAATTCATGCTGCTTATTTTGCATAAACCACATACCTAGAACTACACATATTTTTGTATTAGATTCATCTATCTGACTTAAAAGCTCCTTGAAGACAGGTATGGTTACGTATATTATTTTAATTCAGCCCACCACTTAATACAGAGCAGGAGTTTAAAGAAGGATTTGTTGAATAAAATGACCCAGGCAATTGTCAAATCTTTATTTTTGTATGTATATAAAAATAGTCTATGACTATGTCAGTCATTTCTGTCTTCTTCATGACAAATACCACCACCATGGTCAATGTGTCACATGCTACATTTTAGATGGTTGAAAAATAAAATGGTCAGATAGATAAATCTTGAAGTTCTCTATTCTTTGTAATGTCCCCTGGGCATAGCCCAGTCTATTCTAATATCTAGTTTTATGAAAATTGTTTTGAACTTTATGTAAAACTATTTTGTAAAGACAATAAAATTTAACCTCTGTAGAAAAGTATATAAACATATATAACTTTGAATTTGTGAGGTTTCAATATTTGGGTCACAGTATACATGTGTTAGCTCTAACATCTTTTAGAATCAGAAAGCTTTGGAGATTAAAAACTGAAAGAGTTTTTACAAAAGACCGCTCAGGGGCTTAAAAAATAGAGCACCTCATGATTTTCTATACTTACCCATCAATTCAACCCTTTACTTTGTCATATAAAAATCACTGAGGTTAATAGGCTGGCTTCAGCCTTGTTCCCCACTTTGCCAGAGGGGTTTAAAGTCAGAATCTGAAGGATGCATATGACATACATCATCAAGTCTTTCTGAATTTTCTCTGCACACAGACGCACCATGAAAATAAGACCGTTCCAGAGGCTCAGTTTCATTGGCTCAGAATCTTGTGGGATAGCATTAAGCATTTTGAATAATAAAAGCTACTAACAAAACTTAGAATGTCTGTTGTCATTTTTCATGATCAAGAACCTTAAGAGTAAGGGACTTTTATTATCAAACAAATGAGAAAATTGAAGCTAAGAAAGCTTTTGTAAATTGCCGAAGACCTCATTTGTTGAGTGGTAGAGTAATGATTTCAACCCAGGCGCTCTAACTCTGTGCCTACGATATTAATCCCCAAGATATTTTGCCTCTGTTGGAATCCCACTTCCCAATTTTACCTGGCACTTTGAGAATATGCTCTTCCTCCTCTGAGTAAATAGACTGACCATAGAAATAGACTCTGTTATGGGTTCTCGACTTTTACTAAAACTTGGTTCTTGCACTTCCATGATTTACTCTGGTATAATTAAGTGCTACATAAATATTCCCTGAATGAATGAATGAACAGCATGTCCCTGGGTAGATCCCTTCTTTATTAAACTCCTCATTGAAATCTTCATTAAATCCTCAGTTAGATTCAGGATTGAATCCTCATTGGAGTCTAAGAGAATATTTCCTTCTTCTACTCAAATGATGCCTAGAAAAGGAAAGCTTTGGATATGAGTATTAGCAGGGTATTTGCTATGCCCTCTATTGCATTTGTGAAATTGCTATTAATTTTCCTCAATCCACTACCATTTTAAGAGCTGCTAGGCTGTGATTACATAGCAATTTACTTGCTATCTTTCCCTTTTCCATCAACAATGCCAATGCATAATTAAACCATGTGCTCTGGGGAAAAGATACATTTGAGTATGAAGATAAAAGCAAGATATTGTCTCAAGAAAAGAGCATAGAAATCAATTTAAATGCCAAATTAATGTCGGTGTGTTAATGTCAGCATATTTTGGCAAGGGAATCTAACTAGAATAATTTGTTTCTGCAGTGCTTTTTTAATTTATTGGTAGTGTGTTGTTATTGAAGTATAAAGATATAGTTCTCAGCTATAAGATCTTAACATATTATGTAAGATAATTAGAAAATATTAATAATCATTTGATTATTTAGATGTAGCAGTTAAAAAAGTAACAACATTTCTCATGAGAATTCAGGATGGTAATACATATATCAAATACCTTAATATAATATTTAGGGTTTTGGTTTTTTGCTCTTAGGATTTTCTTTTGCTATAGATAAGACTCAGACATTCTCAGTGTGTAGCAGGCACAGGATGAGCAGATGCAAATTAATCTAAGTCCCCGGGAAGTCATTTTGACACTGGTTTCTTTGGCATTTTCCTATTTCATAAATAAATGCATCCTATTACATTTATTTACATTTAGCTGCAGGCTAGTAGAGAAAACTCATTTAACAAATAACTGGCTAAATTCTGCCTAATAATGTGGCAGGGTACATCTCACAGGGCAAGGCAGCTACAAGCTATCAACAGCAGGCCCAGAGGAACTAAACACATACAAAACACCATCTTGACTCTGTTAGCTCACCTCTTCCACAGATCATGGGGTTGTGGGAAAATTTCAAGAGTTTCCCCATTTTTTTCCTCCACATCTTTTTCACACTGAGAACTTTGGTCAATGCTGCATTCCTGCATACGCCCATTTATCCTTGGAAATGAAGTGATTGTTCAGCAGGAAAAGAGAGCAGAAGTGAATACCAGAATGGGTGTGGGGGATCTGCTGGTTGGTGAACACTTTACTTTACGTCCCTCACAGTCTAAGTGGTTCCCAAATGGCAGAGGAATGCCACAGAGCTCTAGGCAGCATTTTCCAATTTTCTTTGGTCAAACCCCAGGTACCTGAGACATGACAAGAGAAAATGAATCCCGAACAAAGGGAAAACACTTTGGAAGGCATTGGGTACAGCCCTTGGGCCTTAAAAATTCAACTTCTCCTTGGAGTGAATTTGAGTGATTTAGAGTGAAAGTGAGCCCCCTGGAGATTCATCCTGCTCTGTCAGAAAATACGTTCTTGGTGTCATCACAGGGAAAAATTGAAGGGTGCCCAGAACCAGCCAAGCAAGCAGTGGATTTATTAAAAGAAAGGAAGAGAGTAACTCCTAAAATAGTGGGAATGGCCAGGCCGGGAGAATAGCAACTGCCCTGAAGAACAAAGAGGTTTTGAATTTTATTAGAATGAAGGCACAAAATATTCAAGATTTAGGGGTGGTGTTATAGGTGTTCCCAAGCACGTCCTCGCTGACTATTTCTTCCCTTTGGGAGGTGGGACTGCCTCGTCCTTATTTGGTTCTCGTCAGAACTGTCATGGCAACACAGGAGGATATATTTTTTCCTGCCTGCAATGCTAATAATATTAAAATCCTTTATAATTAGCTGAAGTTCACCTTGAGTGGCAAGATGGTGTGTTGGGTCTGTTCTCGGCCAAAATCTAGTTCTGGCCTGCCTGGTAGCTGCACCTTTTCTTAACCTCATCTCCTCCTCCCATTGTCCCTGCTCACCCTCTCCAGGCTTTCTTCCCCACTCTCTTCCTGTGGCCCTATTCTTTCTGCCCAAGGTAGCTCTGTTGCACCCTAGGAAAGGCATTGCTCACAGGAGCAAGGCGGAGCCTTCTATTATAATATATTCATCACATGACAGTACGGGATAAACTTCCAACATTTGGGGCCCATCCCATACCCATTCCCCTGAGACATATCTCTTCCTTCAGCAAAGTAAAATTTCAGGGCCCTAGTTCCTAACTGCATGGAATCATTGAAAACAGTTTTGTATTTTACTCTTCAATGAGGGACAGATTTTTGCAACAAAAACATAAACAGAGTAAACACCCTCTGATCCCCTTGTCAATGAGTGCATCTAAGAAAACAATAAATCCCTGAGGCCTGATAAACACTAAATCTCTACAGTTTCAGAAGTGTGACATGAGCATAGAAGCACCCTCCAAAAGTCATCAGAAGTAGAGGTGCTGTCTATATTTTTCCAGATTCTTTAGGTTGCAAGGCACTAAAACTCAACTCTAACAAATGAAAGCTCAAAAAGGAGATATTTCATTTTATTTAAACCAAAGGAAAGGTGGTAATTATAGCCTCTATTTCACCAAGCAGAATCATTTTGCAGTTGAAGATCTACAGCTAACTAGGCAGCAGAGGCAGGATACAAGTGCTTCTTTATATTAACTAGATTTTATTGTCATCATATGATACTGTATTACCCCTATATTTTAATTACCAGGATTTTTTCTTCTGATCTTATCTATGGGATATTATTTATATATGCTTTAAAATATTCTCAATCTTTTTGCCTTCTCGTTTTGATGTTTCTACTTGCCCAAGGTAGGACCTTCAAGGTGCTGCTTAGCTCATGACAACTTCATTTCTCTGAGAATCATCCCCATTCGTAGGGGGCAGGCTTTGCAGACAATTTTGTATTGTCTGACTCTGCCCCTTTGCCAACACACCTGATGTAGATTCACATTTTCTCTCCGTGAGTCAGCCTGTGTGGGTACCTGGAAGTGTGTTGATGTCATAAGGCAGTGGAGCAGCCATCTTCCATTACCTTCGGTGCTGGGAAAAGGCGGCAGACACCGGAGAGAAGCCCGGATAAAGAGAGAGTACAGCTGCTTTTGTTGGTGACCGTGCATGCGTATGTACTGTCGCCAAGGCCTCCTGTGGTCTGGCTAGCCTTGAGCTCAGTATTCCACACACTATCCTCACAGTAAAAGAATCCTTCCCTTTTTAAAAACCAGTTTGCATTATAATCCATGACCACTAAGAGATCGGTGGCTAAATCATGTGATTAGCAAGTAAAAAGCCTCCAAGATAGTCTTTTGGGAGCAGTACATTCCCTCCTGCCTCTTCCATTTTGTTTCTCTCACAAAAGTTGGTGTTTTCTTCTCTGGGAGCCCCACAGGCAACAACATATTGTGCCCCTGGAGTCCCTTTGCCACTCGAGTTACATTGTTCTATTTCAAATTGTGTTTGTCCCAAGGTCTGGCGATGTTTCTTACTCTGAGCATCCTCTGAGTACTCTTCTGTCTCCTGCTGTGCTCCCTGCCCTCGCTCAGGGTCAGGCGTGCCAGGCTTTGGACTTCAGTCCTGCCTACAATGGGCTGGTTGTCACACTGGCTTTGGTCTCTGTCCACATTCATCACTCCACATTTTTTCTCCCCACTTCTATTTTTCCTCTCCAGGTTTTGGACAAAGCTGTTTATACTGAGGCAAATAGTTTTGTCTTTTTCTGCAAGAATGCTTTTCTCCCTACCATTTTCTTTCATTTTTTTAAAATTTATTTTTAAGTTACTTTTGATATACGAGGGCTGTCTAGAAAAAACCCCCAGCCATCAATGCCTCTACTTTTCTCATTATGTGGCTGGATACTTTCCGGACAGCCCTGGTACAATACTGTGTTAGTTTTGGTTGTGCAACATAGTCCCTCGTTTTTTCATGGTCACTCTTGCTCATCCCTCTATTCTTCCTCTTTTCCTTTTATTTATTTCCCTTTTCTTTACATTCCTCAAACTGTTCCTGGGGTGTTATCCTACTGTATTCTTATTGGCTCGCGTGTCATTCCTGCATTTATTCAGAAAATAGAAAGGTTGAGAAAAATGAGATTCCAGTTTCTTCAGGTGCTCTGTCTGGTCTCCCTTTGCTATGGCCAGACCTTACGAGACTTGTCTTAGTAGGTCTTTTGTAGGTCCAGAGGTTACAAAGGAGGAGAGTGTATTAGTCTGGGTTCTCCAGAGAAACAGAATGCATATACAGTCATTCATTCATTACTTTCTTAATATATATATATATTCCCAATTTTCTACATATGCAAATAAGGAATTAGCTCATGTAATTATGGAGGCTGAAAAGTCCAAGGATCTGCAGTCAATAAGCTGGTGACTCAGAAGAGCCAATGGTATAAGCTTAAGTCTGAGTCCAAGTCTAAAAGCGGGGACATATAGATGTCTCAGCTTGAAGACAGTCAGGCTTGCAGCAGATGGGCCAGGGCCAATGAGGCCCACCCACATTCGGGGGGTAGTCTGCATTCCTTAGTCTGCCAGTTTAGATGTTAATCTGGTCCACCAGCACCCTCACAGACACACCTGGAATGCTGTTAACCAGACTTCTGCACCCTCTGAGGTTCAGTGAAGTTTACACTCAAAGTTAGCCATCACAGAGAGTTAAAGGAAGTGACATCAACTGCTCATCCTTATCTTGTAGGCACCCCAGTCCTGGTGAATGCCTCGGGGCTCATCTTCCCTTGGTCTCTTACGGATGTCAGTTCTGGTTGTCTGTCGCAAGTACTTTAAAAGCAGTCACGATACAGTGTTTTCCTGCAAGTCAGCTGGACTAATGACCGATGGAGAAGCACTCCCAAAAGAAAACCAAATCTGTACTCGGCCAGGTGGGGCCCTTGAGGCTGGGCATTCCCTCAGTTCCTAAGGGACTCACATGATGTGTGGCAGAAGCAAGACAGACCAATTTAATATATTTTTGAATGCTTTACTCATACTTGAAATTCACACGCACACACAGGCACAGGTATATAGGGTACAGAGGCAACAAGTAACGAAGCAGTCCAATGAAAGTTGTCAGGCTCGGGCTGGTCTGGGGACCGCAGCTGTTGAGTCCGAACCGGCAGAGCCTCCAGCAGCAGGAGGCCTCAACGAGATCAGAGCAATCCACTGCCGGTCAAAGTCCTGCTTTTTTATCTCCCTTCTCACAGGCCTTATCCAGTTCAGATGGTAGGTGTGGGGTCTTCTCTGCAGGGTCCCAGCATGTGAACGCCTTTGCTTATTGCTGGGGCCAGGCACATCCTCACTGCACATGTTCTAAGTATGGAGTCCTCAGCTTTTTAAAATGAAGTTATTTATTTCAATGTCCATAGTGCTCTGTACATTGTCACTGAGCTCTTAATTTCTTTTCTTACACATTTCTCTCACGGCTACTCTTTCTCTTTACTGTATAAGTTGATCTGGTGAAGGAATGTTTGCACAAAAACTGCCCACATAAAGCATTTGAGAATAGCTAGATATACAGAGGGTTATGAAATTGAGAGATTGTGCACAGTATCAGTGTCATAAATCAAAATCACCTGGTAGATAATTCTATTAAAAAAAACATACCCAATCATTTCACCTTCAGGGTTTCCTTGCTGGGCACCTTTCTCCCACCAAATGCCTCAGCTACATTGTTTCCTCCTCTAACTCTTATTCCACCACCTGTCTGTCTTGAAGGCCCAAATTCCTGTTTTTTTCATATGGACAGCAGTTTAGCTCATTCTTTGTTGCAGTGTGTTCTTCCAAAGTATAAATGTACAATTAACTTTTTCTACCCCAAGACAGTTCCCTCCTGAAAAGCTATTAAAACCTGTTTATTCACTCCATTTTGCTTATTTATGAAAGTAATCATTCATTCGTTAAAGTTTAACAAGTACCCACTTAGCATCTGTTAAACATGGGGCTGAAAAGAAACTCAAAAGTTGTGTCAGAACAGTGTTTTAAGTGGTGCTAGTGGTATGCTGTATTTTGATTTAGTATTTATTGCATTAAGAAGGAAGCCTTAGAGTAAGAAAGAAATGCATTGTCTCATAGCTTTAGAAAGTCCAGATAGGGCTGAAAAAGAAAACTTAAATATGAATCATCACAAAAGTAAATCACACATGTGAGACTCCTGCTTTAAAAAAACAACATGACAACAAATTTAGAAAATTTAGACTAGTAAGGAAAATAAATAAGCGAAATGGAACTCGCTGTGCAGTATGATACAATAGAAGTAAATATGGATGGCGTGATTTAGCATGAAAGGGCTGGGGTCACCATAGAATATTTTCTAGAAATGGTGCCATGTAAGCTGAGTCTTCCAGATGAGTGGACTTAAGGAGAGAAGCATTTGTCTGTCTTCGTGTATTGGCAGGTGGAGGGGGGGAGTGGGGGTGAGGAAGAGTCAACATCTCTACAGGGATGTTGCACTGACAGTTAGGACTCAACACACCATACATTAGACTCTTACCTTTTCCTCCAGTTTTGCTTTTCACCTGAAATACCCTTGTCAGGAGGTGACATCAACACTTACCTAATTGTTCAAGCTCCGACTTGGACGTCGTTCTCTCCCCCAACAACCACATACAGTCCGTCGGTTCCTAAATCTGTCCATTCTGAAGAACTTTCGAAACTTTAAACAGCCACGATTCCTTTTGCTTCTGAATGTAAATATTATTTTCTCTCTTTGGAACATGGTTCTTCCCCCCACGTATTACCCACCTTTGCTTGGCTCACTCACATGGATTCTTAAAGTTTTAGACATTTGTACCAGGAAGGCTTGCACAGTCACTTATATCCAGATTAGATGGTCTTCCGGTGGGCTCCCTCCGTGCCCCAGCAAAGCAGTTACAGCATGCTACTGTAATCGCCTTTACTCTGTTAGTCTCTGTCTCCTGCAACACTTTGAAAGCTCACAGAAAGGATAGACCCCCCCCCACTGTCTCAAATGACAAATTTTATGTTATACATACCTTACCACCCCCCCAAATATATTAATATCAACAATATGAGATTCCATGCTGTTTAGCTATAGGTGGTATTACAGGTAAGCTGCGATACTTATCTATTGAAGAAATAGAATTCCTCCTGGGACATTGTCTCTGTTAACTGTAACTGCTTTTACAGTGAGTAGCAGAGTGATTGGAATAAGGTAGGTATCCAACAGGCATTTGTAAAACCAATGAGTAAAGGAATGATTGAAATTTCAAAGATGGAAAATTCCAGTGATAACAAAAGCCATGCTGTGTGGCAGAATATGGGTGCAGCCTAAGTCCCCAGAATTCACAAGGCCAAGGACTTGCCTACCTTGCAGGTGTCTGTAGGGAATTGAAGCTGTGGAAGGCAGCCGTGGAGCGCATAGGAAGACCCTGAACCACAGGCCAGGTCTTCCACGCACCTGGAGAGTAGGCTGGGTGGTTGACACATCAGAGATGAAAAAGGGTAAATGGTGATACTATCAGTGTCACAGAGGAAAGAATTTTGTACAAATAGAGAGCAATATTTTTTTAATACCAGGTATATTTTTTCTGTCCATACGAAACTCTCAGAATGTCTTCAAGCCCCATCTCTAGCACATATTTACTGCCCTAAATAACAGCTATAGTCTTGGACCTCTAAGTCGAAAGTGTCCGGTAAATATTTTTCATTGTTGCCTTTCAGTTTTTCATTTCCCAATTTCAGACTCCAATCCTGCCGCCCCTTTTATGAAGACTGCCAGTCCATCATCATTCCTTTGAAACAGTCACAGTGCTTCCTACAGCACTTGTTTCCTCCCTGGAGAGAAAAATCCATGTTTTTAACCTGAACGTTCAAAATGTGCTTTCTCATTGGTGCACTCTGGTTTTTTGTTTGTTTTTTTTTTTTTAATGCTCTCTTCAAAATTCAATTTTTCTAATGCTGTGTGGCTCGCACCAAATGACTTATTTCCAGGGATATGAATGACTGCAGACAGGTCTCTTGGATCGATCCCAGTGACATCAGTAACACCTTGCCAGGCAGTGTTTTGTTTCCTTCTATCAACAAGGTGAATCGGTGCCTTTCTCTTGCTCTTCTCCGCCAGAAGTTTCCTTTTCTTTCCCCTTCTTTCTCAGCTCCTGTATCTGGTAGAGAAAAGACATGGTGGAGAAATCAGCAGTCTTGGCTTTTTCTTTTTTCTCCCATCCTTCTCACATTCATCTCTACCTTTCTTTTACTTCTCCCATTCCATTTTTGCAGTTGGATCTTTCTGGCCACTTTTTAAAAAAGGCTGACACTGAGCTTCTAGAGACGCCACTTCTCTCTGAATGAGACAGACACGCTCTGCAGGACTCAGTGACCTCCGATCGCGTGGTTGGGGCTTCTCTCGCCTTGACTTCCCCCACAAGCTCCTGGACAGGCCCATGCTCACGGTCATCGTTGTCCTCTGTTCTCCGATCTCTTGCTCTTCCCTTAGGTCTACTGCAATAGTCCCAACAGTTTCTCACTCTGCTGAAGGATATACATTTCCACCCCAGAAGACCACAACTTGATGTAGATAATAGAGTTTGATCAGAGATGGAGGGAAAAAAGACTCTTAGGAAGTCATTGTGACTGTTTGAGGCCTGCTAGCAGGCAAAAATGAGTAAAATGGTGTCATTTAAATGAGTGACATGGGACTATTGTGAGTACTGATAAGAAAGTGGTTTTTGTTAGTTGAGAAGGTTATCTTTTTTGATCTAGAAGCCATCTTCAGTGGAAAGTATGAGAAAGGAGAGGGAAATTAAATCAGCCCTTATAACCACTGGGCGGCAGATGTCGTAGATACATCATGCTTACGTCCGAGTAGATTTCTTCTCACAAAACCCAACAGGGACAGTGGTAATATAAATCTTGGCCTGCTGCTTACTTTCTCCTTTGGTGTTGCAGAAAGGCTCAAGTTGAAAAGAAACAACAACAACAACAACAACAACAACAACAACAAAACCAGAAATTTGGAGTTTTCTTTGTGCTAAAAATTTTTCCCTCAGTAATAAGATACCCTGATACCGTCTCTTTGACTCTCCAACTCCTGGCTTTGTAGGTTATCAGAGGAGTCCATGCAAATTTTCTCAACCACTTCCTGCTTAAACCTCTGCTATAAGAATCACTGAGGTAGAGCCCCAGGCCTGCTTCCTGATGGCGCTGATGTCTCACACCAATACGGGAAACAATCAGAGGGAAAGGTCAGAAAGACACTCACCCAGTTCTAGATGGATTCCAGTACAACATACAACAAACCTGTCCCTACCTCTGAGTCAAGGGTGAAGATGTGGGCATCTAGAGGCTGCTTGTAGTCCCCCAGTGGGATAGGAAAGCAGATGGGGGAGTTATTTCTGTGTTTTCTTTCACCATGCTTTTAAAAATCCATTAGGTAAGTAGAAAAAGCCTGTTATACCATATTAAAAATGAAGAAATGGAAGCCAAGCATGGTTATATGTCTGGCTAGAGTCCATGAAACACATCAGAGATGCAGCTGAGCCTAAGCCCCAGGTCTTCTGACAACTAGCCTGGCCTCTTGCTGTTAGTATAAGCTGCTTTTCCCAAGCTCTCATTTTTGGACAGAAGTTATATTACTCTGAATGAAAAGAAGAAGTTACATTAAAAATAATTTTGTACGTGTAGTTTGTTCTCCAGTCACTGAGTTGATGCATTTATCTAATCTCTGACTTCATTATGTTTTGCTGGAATAACATTCCAGGGATTTGTGGCCGATGTTATGCAATGCCACTTTGCTGGTTTGTCCTCTGCCAATTTTTTTGGAGCAAGTTTAATTATGCAAATGCACCTGATAATAGATTATTCATTTTAGTCATGCTCAATTATTTATTTTTTTTATACATGGCCTCGATGACTTGGATAGAGCTTAGTAATAGCTCATTTCATATCTAGCAAGGAGACACGGGAAAGGACACAATTCAGATGCAGGTCAACTGCTCTGATGGGTATCAAGCTGTTTCAGAAAAAAGTCACATTTGAGGCAAGGCCAGATATTTCTAGGGAAACTGCCAGCTGTTAACTGCCTAGCTGCTGTTCCCAAACCGAGAGGTATTTCATGAGACTGGAGGAGCTGTGACACTTAGAGGCAGACAGGACATTACTTGAAATTACGGGTTTAAAGGTGAATGGAAAAGAAATCTGTTTGGTTTCTTCCATTGATTCCTAAATGGCAACGCTTCCCCATTTGCACCTCTTCTGGCTTTAGGAATAATAAAATGGGGCCTGGAGGGAAAGCAGTAGAGACAAGTGGAAATAGTTATGGTGGAGTGTTTTGCTCTTCTTAGAAGAAAGAAAGCGAAAATAATGCTATTGAGCAAAAATAGAATGGCTCATTTTCTTTAACTCTTTCATTTTTCCACACGTGCCATGATCTTATTGACACTGGGCATTTGTGCGTTTTTGCTGGACTTCATTCTGTCTCTCAGACTTGGCTAACCCTTACCTATTCTATAGGTATTAGTTTAAAGATTACTTCTCCCAAAATGTCTGCCCTAAAACCCCCTTCCTCACCACCAGAATAAATTAGACATTCATATAATGTCTTCTGATAGCATCAGGTACATTAGTTATCACGCCAGTTATTTCACTTAATGAGATTACTTATTTAGTAGTATGACTCCCCATCAATGTAGGTGAAGACTGTGCCTATGCTATTTATTGATGCACAGCCAGCAACTAACTTAAGGCTTGGGAGATGGTAGCCACTTAAATATTTGTTGAATAGAAGAATATATGAATGAATGAATGAATGAATGAATGAAAAGTTGTGATGGGAATTCGGGCTTTGTTTTCATCCTTAATGTCCTTTGAAACCTAGAAGAAATTATCTAACTTTGTGGCAATATCTATTTCTAATTGTGGAACACAACAATATCTTTTTTGGTGCACAGTTGAGTTGATTGATTGATGAACTTTGTTAATACACTGGACAGCGGTGGCTAAGGTATTTGTCCAACAAACTTTGCCTTAATCTTTCTTCTGTTAATTCTGTCTCTCCTCTCCTCCACTTCCCACATAAACACCAGAGGGTGAGAATAGGACCTAGACCTGGCTCTTTACCAGGATTGACATTAAAATAAAGCATTTTCTTTTCTGATGGAGTTACTGCCTTGGGGGATTTGGATCTGTGACCACTGATAGCCATCTTGTCTACCACCTCAGAGTCTACAGGTAAAGTCAATCCAATGACATAGAAGTCAGAGTCCTGAGATCCTGATTCCTGTACCTTTTACTTTGCTCCCATGACCTTTCCCATGATGCATTCCAGTTAGGAAGCCAATAAAATACTTTATGTCAGTATGAGTTTGATTTCTATTTCTTGTAACTGAATGAGATCTGGCTTATGCAGTAATTTAAGTGCATTTATTTTTAGGGAGATACAGAGAGTAGGCTGAAATCAAGGAAAAAGGCCACCCCATCTTTACTATCCATGTTTAAATGGGTTTCTGACTTAAAACTCGGAGTCCTAACAAATATAGAAATTGTTATCTGAGGCCAGACTTAAGGGTCACGTTGTGACTACATTTCTGGTGTTGGTGACTAAGTAGGAGGGTCCAAGAATCAAACAGACCAGTAAAAATTAAAATTGGGATTTTATAGAAATTACATTCACAAAGAAACCCTAACGCTGGCCAAGGTTGTCCCATAGTTAGTCAACCCCTAAGATTCTTACCACAGCTCTAATTGTACCAATAAGAAGTGGACAAATCACTGTAACACCAAAAAGAAGTAGTAAGTCTTAATTCTGTCTCAGCCTTACTTGAGGAGCCAATGGTTATGGTCAGCAAGAACCCAGGAGTAGGCAGAGAGACTCGTACGCGGACTTACGCTATGGCCAGTGAGATGATTTCCTGACCTGGTTTAGCAATATGCTGTATACAAGGGCTGTTTGGAAAAAATCTAACCATAAATGTCTCTATTTTTCATATTACATGGCATATTTGCATATTACATGTAATATTTTTCATATTACATACCTTCTGGACAGCCCTCACATGCTGTGGGCCGGAGATAGCTGATGTGGCTTCTCCTTCCTATGCTTTCCAAGTGGGAGTTCTCCTGCAGACATTAGGTCCTTCGTAATTTCATATTGGCTATGGTGGGGTGGTTGTATTTATTATTTGGCAAGAGTGTGAGAGGATTTGAGATTAGATATAGCAAATGATGCAGTTTGGGTTGTCCCTTTGGAAAGGGTAGATGTGCTTTCTTTTTAAGTGGAATACTGACATTTTGATGGGTGGGCATTTTTAAATTTAGTCTCGGAGGAGAAGGGTACCTTGTGTGTATTAGGGTGTCAAAGGGCAGAATGTAGTGAACTGTGGTCGCTGTGCTGTTCACAGAGCTTTTCCATCCTCTCCTCGGGTAAAGTACCCCTTCCTCCCATTCCTCCCTCATCACCTCCCATCACTCTCCCAGCCAGAAGGCTGACCTTGTAACTCACATTTAGCCAGAATTCTTCCCCGGGGTTGAAAGATCTTCTCTGGGAGAGAGTCACTCTCTTTTCTACTGGGTATGTCTAAAATTGAGATGTGGTTTGGGCTGCAGAGACTAGAGGGGATGAGAGGTGGAAAAAGTGTGTTTTCTGGGTTTGATTCCACATCTCTGAGGCCACAGGGCCCTGGACCCTGTCATTGATCGTTCAATCTCCAGTATCCTATCCACCTTCTTGGGTCAATAAAATCTATGCTCCACTTAACGTATTTTGGTATGGATTTTTATCACTTGCAACCAAGAGTTGTGAGTGAGCTTAGTGTCATCTCCTCTGGGAGGCCCTCTTTGACCACTCTAGCTAATTTAGTGCTCTTTCTGCCACTTGTCGCTTTATCTTGTCCTGTTTTATGTTTTATAGCACTGATAGCTCTCTGAAATGATCTCTCCAGAAAATGTTTAATTGTCTATGTGTGTATTGTTCATGTCCTTTCTCCTCCCCTCGTCTGATACTAAAATATGTTTCATGAGGTCAGAGATTTCATCTCTTTTATTTATTAATTAATTTCCCCAAAGCCTGGAAGAGAAACTGGCATGCAATAGGTGCTTCCTAATAACTATTTAATAAATTGAATCACTATCATAGTTATAAATACTAAGAAGTAGCAAAGGAAAGGCAGTCTGGAGAAGGCATCCACTTGTTTGTCTATCCTAATTCTCCTAGTTTTTCCTATTACTTTCCCTTTGGTGTCAAATATTTTCCCCTTTTCTCTACTTTCCTTGTCCTTTTTCTGGAATTACTTTACTACTCAACTTCTACACTACTGCTCCTGTCACCCAACTCTGCCCCTTGGCTCTTTTTTCTGTCCAGAAATTCCAACCTCGCTCTATATCCAACTTCTGTAAGTGCTTTTACATAGGCTGATTTAGTTAGTAAAAATGCTGCATTTCCTTTTGGCTGTCTACCCCCAGGAACCTACCCAACCCCTGTGCTCGAGCACTTTGGGACCTGCCTGAAAAATTTTCTCAAGATTTCTGTGGGGGGAAGGTGATTAAGAGATCTATTTTCTTCATTGTGTATAGCACTTTATTCTTTTTAAAGCATTTTTGAGTGGGTTAATCTCAGTTGGTTTGCACATTTCATGACATAAAGCAGGACTGGTATTAGTATCAAAAATTCAAAAATTAAGAAAACCAAGGTGCTGAAGAACTGATGGTTATTCTAAGGCTAACAGAGGTGATGAATCTAAAACCTGGAGTTGAATTGGTTCTTTTGCTTCCTTGTAACATACGAGACTCTGTAGAGAAGAGTATCCTTTGGGGTGAGAAACACATCATAGAGGATAAGTAAACTGGTAGAGTCTAGGCCACAAACTCAACTATGGCCATATTTTACTAGATTTACAAAACCAACTAGGAAGTCAATTGTGTGCCACTAGTCAAAAATTAATAGTAAAAAAGAACTGAAAGCCATCACTTGCAATTTCTTATGGTACTATTTTTCAAATCCCAACCACAAAAGGATAGAGAAATGTCATTTTTGAACAATTGGCATTTCCCTGTTTCGATACATCATAGGCCCAATGACATTTTAAAAGTTTCAGTTCTGTGGTGGCTGTCATGATATGAATCATTCAAATGGAGGCCACTGTCCCAAACAATGACTCAGAGTAAACAGCTTAAAGAGAGAAAAACACATTTTTCCCTTTCCTTGGAGCGATGATTGAAATGTAATAAACCCACCAAAGCCCTGACTACCTTGCAGAAAGCTGGATGCTTCCATTGCGTCCACAGCAGAAGCATATTCTTGAGGAAAGTCCACTATACAAAGAGCAGGGACCTCTGAATGTCACTTCTTTATCCACCACGAATAAAAACTATATCTGAGGCAGGTCTTTTCCATTTTTCTTGCCTTAGTTTCCTCATTTGTAAAATGAGAGCATTAGACCACATAGGCTTAGAGGTCCTTCTTATTCCAAGAATCATTGATCTTGGGTCATCTTCCTTCAGTACTAGATTTTTATTCCTTACAGGTATTTTCTTACCCATTGAGAGACACTCTAACACTAGGTAGGGACGCCTCAGATCGTGGCAGGTGGTGAGAAGTCGGTCCTGGCTTAACTACCATGTGGCTAAGAGGGAGAGAAGATAGTTATCACAGTGATCACTTGCATGGGAAATACTTTAATTTGCACAAGGATGTTTGTGTACCTCTCAGGGAGTCACTAGGTTCTTATTTACTTAGTGTCTCCCCAGAAAATGCCCTTTGTCATGGCAATGAAAGTAAGATAGCCAGTAGTTCCATTGCCCTTTTGCTTTGTTTGCCATCATCCTGACATTGCCCTTTACCCCTCAGATGAGAGAATAAGTGAGAAAGTTAGACAGGATATAACTGCTTTATCTGTGGCGGGGATGTGATGCAGCAACCACTGGTCTGCGGGATGGAGTTGGTTTCTAACTGCTACAGGATTAGATGATACGGAGAACTTTCCTGTAGATCCAGGTGCTCACCTGCCCTTGCAGATGTGACTTGAGAACTGTTTTGTTCAAACCAATGTAGCTCCTTGATAGAGGCTTTGTCTGTTGATAGATAACTTTTTCCTTACAGTCAGATGTTTCTGGGGTTGGGGGTTGGGAGGTTTGGGAGTTCTATTTCAAATTCCCATTTTTGTCAACTAATAACACTCAAATGCTCTAAAGATTTAAATTTTTCCACCAGGTACATACTCATAACCTAATTCTCTTATAACCTCATTAAATCCATTGAATCTGAATAGTCCCATACTTCATGCCAATATACAATTTAAGCCATTGATTCCAAATAAATTATATTCCATATATTCCAAATAAAACTTGTTTATAACTGTGAAGCCCAGGCACTCAGTGACCTTCTGAAACCAGCATCTGGGAGGCATCACAAGGGTTCCTGTCAGGGACACGCCTGTCCCCACAGGGGATTTGCCAGGGTTGCCCATGATGGGCAGTTTTATGGGCGCTTGAGGTGACTTCAGTGTCCTGAGGATTGAGTGCAGCCAATGCTAAGAGAATCATGGTTTGTAATGTGTGTGTGTGTGTGTGTGTGTGTGTGTGTGTGTGTGTGTGTGTGTGTGTTGGGGGGTTTGGGGAGGGCGAGGAGTCAAGAGTCGGTATTGTAAAATATATATAACATAAAACTAACCATTTTAACCATTTTTCAGTGTACAACTAGGTGACATTAAGTACATTCACAACATTGGGTAACTATTACCATTGTCCATGTCCAGAACTTGTTTATCCCAAATAGATAATCTGTGTAATTAAACAATAACCCTATTTTTTCCTTCTTCTGGCCCTTGGTACCCTCTATTCCATTTACTATCTCTATGAAGTTGTCTACTCTAGATACCTCCTGTAAGTGGGATCATACAATGTTTGTTCTTTTGTATCTGACTTATTTCATTTAGCATGTTTTCAAGGTTCATTCGTGTTGTAGTATGCATCAGATTTTCACTCCTTTTTGTGGTTGAATAATATTCCATTCTATAGATACACATCCATCTGTTGATGGGCAATTGGGTCATTTTCTTTGGCTTTGTGAATAATGCTGCTATAAATATTTGTGTACAGGTATCTATTCCAGTTCCTGCTTTCAATTCTTTAGGATAAATACCCCAAAGTGGAATTGTTGGATCATATGGTAATTCTATGGTTAACTTTTTGAAGGACCACAAACTGTTTTTGACAGAGGTCACACCATTTTACATTCCTATGAGCAATGTATGAAGATTCCAATTTCTCCACATTTTTGGCAACAATTGTGTTTTCTGTTTTGTTTTGATTTTTTTATAATGACCATCTTAATGGTATAAAATGGTATCTCATGGGGGTAGTGGTGTATGTTTAATAGAGCAAGGCCTTAGAAGAATATACTTGCTTGAAATTTCACCATTGACTATATCTTAGATTAAGATGTAAGTTTTGCCTCTCAGTTCTGAGCTCCACAGAGCAAGTTAATTAACTCCTGACTAACCATTCCTCTCCTATATGTGTGATCATAATGCTCAAATTAAATAAATCACCCAGCAAAAGCTGCCTGCTTCAGGCTAAGTTTTGAGCATGTGCTGCATGTAAGCTGATTTATTCACCTTTAGATTATACGTGTGGCATGATTTGGTTAGACCCAGAGTGTAATAGACTCCACTTTTTGAAGTAGTAAACATTACAACTCCTAACTGAAACCTGTTACTTCAAAGACATTCCATTCAAAATATTGGCCAATTTATGTCTTGAAACTGTAAGTCTGAGTTTCTCAAGCTAATAATTTAGGTAAGAATGAGGTGGAGCTTAGCCATGTTGTTCTGTAGAGATATATTCATGCTATGTGAAATCTACATTTCACATAAGACGGAATTATATGATCTTTTTTTGTTCTTCCATCAATATTTTGTTTGTGAACAAAAAGTTGGTTAAATCAATTCAAAATACCTTTTTCCCCCTCTCCCCCAATACTCAACTACTGATGTTTATACAGAATTTGAAACACAATGTTCCACAAGACTCAGAGTGAGTCGGGCGTGCCCCTTTAATCAAATAGGCAAGTTTATCAATGAGATAAAGCATTGCTCTGTTTTACCTTTTCTTCATTTTAATTAGCTTCTTATCATCTGTTAACACATTGGGACAAACATTCTTTTTTATAAGGCTACTGTGTTTTCAATATCATGATCTAGGAGAGATCTTAGTAGACAATTTGACATGTCATCTAATTATTTCAGAAGAGAAGGACTACCAATTGGGTATACTAACATGAAGAACAGTTTTGCAGAGAGCAACTAATTTTTAATTAGCTCATATTTAATAATTTCACTTAGCTAGTCACTTCAGTCTGTGCTCTTGGCACCTGTTTTTCATGGAAGAACTAGCAGGAAATAACATACATCAAAATTACATATTCCGTGAATGATATTTTCATATGGTGGAACATTCATTTGGATTGAGTTGGCTGTGAAATCACCTGAATTAAAGCAATTTTGACCATTCTATTTTGATCCTTCTAGATTATGGATTACTTTTTAAGTTTGTGGGGTTAGGTAGAGGGATGCAGGTATAAACATGAATAAAATCTGAACTTTCCCCTGGTATATATTGTCTGAATCCACTCTCAGAGTGAAGGTGAGATGAATATCCATGTTAGGCTTCTCAAATTTCATAAAAGGATGTCAACTGATCCCTTAGTTCAGCTGCCAGTTAAAACATACCATTTCAAATTGAAGTAGCAAGAGGAAAGTGCCCCAAACCATGTAATTGTCAAGGATTACCTTAGGCTCTGTTCAAACTCTTAGTTGAGAGAAAAATATTTATAGCGAAGAGCTTGTAAGACAGACAGTCTATCAAGTCCTCCAGGTGTTTCCTAACTTTTCTTAACAAGGTAGATAATAAAATTAGTATTTATTAAAACAAGAACATTGATATTTAATGTTCTGGCACTGACCAATCAAAACCGACGGTGGCTGTAAACAACCATATCATAGTGATTCCATCTTTGAAGATGAGGTTCTTTTCCACATCCCAAATCACATGGAGCCTCTCATCTACCACCACCCCATGATAATAATTGTATTTTAAGTATCTATTGTCAAACAGAGAATGAGAAAATAAGCCTCCATGATTTCTGTATATTTTAAATTAAATGTACTGTATATCTCAATGGCACCTATACATATTTGAATATTTTTTATATGCATTGATGAGTAAGACAAATGCTTATGGGATAAATTTATGGGCACTACTTCTAGAATCCTTGCAAAAACTTCAAGTTTTCCCAGGTATTTGTTGTGTACAAGTTGATAGTCTCAGAATGACCAAAGTAAATTATGCTGTGTCATCACCAGATGAAAATAATAAATGTCTACTGGAGGGTGTTGGGGGCCTAATTCACTATATCATGTAGTCCTAGAACCCTTCAGCAAAACTTTTGGCTTTATTAATGAAAAGCTATTGGTTCTCTTCTGGGCAAATAGTTTTGATTTTATCTCTGGAAGAAGAATTATATGATGGACTAGAAAAAACATTGACTGTTGGAAAATCTGCAAGTAAATGTGACACTTTTTTATGGCCAGGAATATGAGTTCATGACAGATGCTTTGTATCAGCCTTATTTCCTTACTACTGTATACCCTTATCATCTATCTCTATTATCATCTACCTTTTATTTGCTATCTTATGTATTTTGTGTCTTTGAATGGTATTTTGGAATATAGCTGAATACCAATAAACAAAATTATATGACTGCTGTCAGTAGGATGGCAAGTCTACACAAGCAAAGGGACAAAGTTTTGTTTTGTTATTGATTCTTTGTATAAGGTCTATAGTCATTTTCATATTGTGTTAAGATTTCTCTTCAAACTAATATGCTCCTGCTTCACTTACAAGGTTGATAGGTGTGGTGGAGCTGGGAAAATCATTGAAATGAGAGAAAATTCTGGGCTTTAATTCTCAGCTTTGGCATTAACTATTATTTTGCTCAAGGTCTTGGGCATTGATTGGTTCTCTAATTTTAAAAGTCAAGTGTTGATCAGTTCAGAAATCAGAAATCAGTGCCTTCAGGGTCCCGAGGAACCCTTGGAGGAAGGGAGGGTGTAAGACAAAGGTGGAGGTAGGCACGGCGGGGAATGGAGAGCACTTGCCCCAACGGAGGCCTGCCAACCTTTTAACCACTTTTTGTCAGCTGGGCAGAGGGGCTCAATTTTGCCCACAGGTTACTAGCTGCTCTTTTTCCTTTTTCTTTGTTTCTTTTTGTAACCCCTGGCCCCAGTGATCCTGCAAGACCATGCTGCTCTGACAATCCACGGTGATAACTCTATTGTTTTGTGCAGTCCACCTCTTTCAGACTGGGCAAGTGTGAAGAATGAAATGACAGCCAGAGTGCGAGCTGAAGTAAGGGGCTTGCAAGCAGGGAACAGGAGAAATCTTTTAGAATTTATTGACAGCCTCAGGCACCAGGGCATGGCTGCAGCTGGTTGAGGAATGGTGGCAGCTAACAGACCGACCTGCTGTGAGGGGTGGGCTGTCCTTTCTGAGTCTGACTTTGGACTGACCATGAATTTAAGAAGCAGAAGCCCAAAGAGTGACAGGCCGTAATAAATAACTCTTTCTTTCTCAGCTTCCCTTTCTTCCCTCTCCTAGACCCTTAGGCACTCAGCCTACTTTCTGTTCCTTTTAACAGCTTTCTCATTATATTCTGCCCATCACTCAAGTGCAGTTCAAATGCCAGTTTCTGCTGGAAGCCCTGCATTGTCTCCTCAGTGAAATTCTCCTCTGTGCTCTTGCAGTGTGTGCTTTGTATTTCACTGAGTGCACTTTGCATCCCACCAGGTGCTGGTAGCGTTACATACCTGTCTGCTTTGCATCCTACCAGGTGCAAAGGGACATAAGCTACTTGAGAGGAGGGAGCCTTTCTTCTCTGCTTTTCTAGTTTCCTCTCAGTGCCGAGTAAAGTGTCTTGCCTATAGTAGGTGTTCAGTAAATAAGGTCTGAAAGCCTAATGTTTAGGCTCTACAGCCAGAAACACTGACTCGATCTTGGCTGCTATGTGCCTTTCGATGAATTATTAGCCTCTCAGTGTTTATCATGAGTTAATTGTTTTTAGGATTATATGAAAAACTCACGCACAGTTAGTCCTCAGTGTAATAGTACCTGACACATGGTAAGCACTGACTAAATTAAAAACTGTGCTGTTTGCGTTGAATTATATGGGCACTATAGTTTCTTCACTATGTGAAAATCCTTTCTTCGCTATCTGAAAACTGAGTTTATACATGTTGATAATAAACCTGGCTTCATGGATGACAGCTTTATGATGGACTAGAAATGTACTGACCAAACTTAGAGGAAAAAAAAATTCTGCATCTTAGATTTAGAGGGATGTGGAGAAAAGGTGACTAAGGTTGGAAAGCAGTAAAGGCAAACTAATTACAAGGGAAAGCCTGAGGGAAACAGAATAAACTTAATTAAGAGGGACAGTTGTACTGGCCGTCCAGAATCACATATTTATTTTCTCAAAGAAAATAAAAGGGGTGGGGAGATGGGGGAGGGGGAGAGTCAGAAGTAAAGATTGGGCAAAAAGTGAGAAAAGTTCAAAGAGAGAATCCTCCCGTGAACTCTCTCCCAGGACTAGAGCGCGTGGGGATTCCTGCGTATGGTTAGACCTGCGTGCCGAGCGACCGCTTGGCGGCCTGTGACTGCGCCTGCAACAGGGACCCCTACAGGGTCTCTCCAGAAGGGACCGGGCATCCTCAGGGCTCGGAAAGAGGAATACTATCTTCTCTGTGAAGGAGAAATCCCCAAACTAAAAGTCTGACTCATCTGTCAAAATATGCCAAGTCCAAGTTGATGACTGAATTTTGGACCAGCAATCACCCTCTTTCCCTACAGCCAGGAATTTCAAAATCCATATAATGTTTGCAAGTTGGTCTTGACTTCTGAAGCACCTGTGAAATGAACAAGCCAAAGCTGCCATCGTGGAGGGATTTGGGAGTCGATGGAGCTTCGTGTAAAGTCAAATAATTAGAAGTTTGCTTGCTGAGCATGGAATTAAACTATAAAATTTCATTAATTCTAAAACACATATATTATCACATTTTAATATCTCCCAAATTATGATATAAATTAGACAATGGTGTCTTCTGTCATGCTCAGCAGGCAACAATCAGAATGTGTTTTGTTAAAATCTGCATATGCATAAAATCAGAAGCACCAGCCTCAAAACTCACAAATCGGGTCAGCACGTTGGGAGATTATCCAGGGACAAATGTACATAACTCTTTTAAGAAATGTGACCTAATGATGATCTTGATGGCACAGGACATGGACAAGAAGAGCATCAGTGACTCTTAGGCAAAAATGCTTAAAAAGAGTCAGGTTTGTATAGTAAAAGAATTTCAAAAATAATTATTTCATTTACATGTGTACAAGATAAAAATTCCTAAATGGGTTTCCACTAGCTAAGACTCAACAAGAAACTATGTACACATGTAGTAGGGAAACATAGGGGCAGTGGGACAGTGCTGTGACTTGGCACTGGTAACAGCAAAGCCTTTGCCACTACCAAGCCAAACAGCAGGGGTACAACTAGAAGCCCAAAGAAGAGTTATGAGATAAGGCCTATCTCAGTGACCCTGCAGGGAGGGAGCTGGGGCAGTAAATTAAGCTCTCTCTCTCTCTCTCTCTCTCTCTCCCCCCCTCTCTCTCATTCTGTCTTCTCTTGCAGGGGCTCCATGTTGATCAAACCCTGTTGGAAGCCAGAGGTACAAGGATCAGTTTATGTAAGCTACCAGTTTGCAAGCTTGGTCTCAGAAGTCCGTTACACTCTTGATTTATGGGTTTGAAAAGCTTGCAGTAGAGATGAAGGGATAAGTCAACTGTATAAGTAACAGAAACTCAAAAGCTGTTTTGCCTTCTTTAATGGCACATGAGATAAAGTGCATCTTTGAATTGATTCTTTGAGTCTCAGATTCTGTGATGTACTCATAAGACAAGGAGAGGGCATCGAATGAATCACATGTTGGAGAGAACTGATGTATCTCTTTGCACGATAAGGTGGAACTGCCCCTGGGACCACGCAGGTGAGGGTCTTTGGGACAGATTTCCTGCTCCCTAGGGGGCAAGCCATATATATTTGTATTAGAAACACTTGGTTTTCTAACCTTCCATTGAAAATGAATCTCCCTTCTGAGAGACACAGTTTGCCTTTTAAACTTACAAATGCACAAATGAATGGGCGAATGAGTAAATATTAATGGCCTAGAAGCATTTGTGCCTGCTTTAAGGGACTTTGCCTATCTACTCTGATAAGATGATTTTGTACTTTAATGTTCACAGGACAGTTTTATTTTATTTCCAATTTTCTTTCATCCTCAGAGAGGAAGGATCCTCTTACTGTCACCTCTGTACTCCTTGCCCTATGTATTTATAGACTTAATGAGGAAATGGAACTGACCAATACACCCCCATGTCTTCACTCATGCTCCCACACATGCCCAGCCATGCTTCTCCCATCATGGTTCAAAAGAAAGGTCAGTGTCATCTGCAAACCACAATCACTTGAGTTTACATGGAAAATGGTAACCTAAGAGCTGTTCTTCCAGGGGCTTAGCACATCAGTGGCTGTGGGACTCTCTTACTTGTTTCTATCAATTTTTAACAGGCTGAGATGGCATTGCAGTCCATGGAGAGCACGATATAATGCTGCTAATCCTGTCAATCGTATGTTGCTTTACAGAGGCGAGAAGAGCAATAAATCCTTTTATGTGTAAATCAAGGGAGATGTTAGCCATTTCTCTGCAAGGACATGTCCTATTACGAGGGGTGGCTGAGGTAACTTAGAATGCAAGTATTA
>PVJL010007628.1:20217-75862 GCA_004026885.1 Lyroderma lyra | reverse complement strand
CTCTCTCCCTCTCTCCCTCCCTTCCCCCCACCTCTCTCTGAGAGCCCAGGGAAGCTACTGCATGCACAGAGAGCAAACCGTGTCCCCCAGCTGCCCACAAATGCAAGCAGTGGGTCATTTTCTGATGACGCCCTGTCACTCCTCTTTTAGGCAAGGACAGCAGGCCGGGGCCTGCTCCAGGGACGTGACATTTGCAGAGCGGAACCGCGGCATTTTACGCGGGAGATTCCTTCCCCCATCCCCGAGTCCGCCCGGCCCCAGACTAACAAGGAACGCGACCACTCTTACTCCACAGAAGCCCCGGGTTGGCGAGGACGCGCACGGCGGGAGCTGCTACACGCGTCCGGCACGGCCCTGCGGGGTCTGCGCTTTGTCACAAGTCCCGGGGCTCACCCATGACAGCCCGTGCTCGGGCAGAGCCTGGGAGGTGCGAACCCCCATGCCGGCCGTGGGTTTCAGCTCCAAGCACGTCGCCTCTCGGTGACCAGCAAGCCCTCTGACCTCTGCTAAGTCCAAGTCACGCTCCTGAACAGCCGGTGGCGCAGTCAGAGCTGCTCCCTCGCCCAGCCCGTTAGGCACTGCCCACATCCCGCCGTGTTCTCGGGGGGCTGTGTGCCACTGCCCTTCTGGGATGGAGGACAGTCCCCGGGTTCCTGTTCTAAGGACCCAAAGTCTTCAAACCCTAGAATCAGGGGCTGGAACCAATGGTTCTGGACCGCTGGGGAGCCAAGGGTGGACCCGAGTTTCACCAGAACTAGCTTCCCTCGTCGGCCCGTGGACTGCACCGGGCATTGCAGAGCACTGTCCGGAGAGGGGGACGTGAGCGTCCTTGGGCTTCCCAGGAGCCCGGCAGCACAACCAAAGGCCCAGGGAGGTGTGGGGGCTTGGGTTAGAGGTCCCAAGGGAAGCACAGCCAGGTCCCAGGGTAACAGCAGGCTCCTTGGAGCCCACAGGCAAATGCGGTGCCGTCTCGTGGGGACACAGGGGAGGGGGAGCTGAGAATGCGCAGAAGCCGGGACATCACCCAACGCTTCCGCGTGGGGACATCACCCCAATGCTTCCGCGTGGGGACATCACCCCAACGCCTCTGTGTGGGGACATCACCCCAACGCTTCCGCGTGGGGACATCACCCCAACGCCTCTGCGTGGGGACATCACCCCAAGGCTTCCGCGTGGGGACATCACCCCAATGCTCCCACGTGGGGACATCACCCCAATGCTTCCGTTCTGTTAGAACGCGTCCTTGGATCCCAAATCCCCGGATGCTGGAGAGAGATGGACTCTCCCGAAAGCTCCTGAAGTTCCTCTCCTTCTTCCAATGGAAACACTTTGCACCCCCCTCAGCCCCCCGGCTCCAAAGGACCAAGGGAAAATCACGGTGAGGACCACAAAACGGGATAAAAACAACTAGCTGTGCATGGTACCTGCAGGGTCTCATATTGATGCGGGGGGGGGGGGGTGGGCAACCAAAAACCCGCTCGGATGTGGGGTCCCCACTTAAGAAACTCGGTGCATCTGCTGCTGAGCTGACTCATCGGTTTATTTACTGGGAGAACAAAACCGGGCGCCTGAGGCTGGAGAGACGGCTTCCCAGTCCCGCCGCCAGGAATGTTCCCCTTTCCTCCTTGCAGCTTTGCTCTCACATAATTAAACTGCTGACGACAGACTCCGGCCTCCCTTTTCTATAAACACGGTGGTGAAGTCAGCTCGTGACTTACCCAGGAAGGCTCACCGGAGCACGGATTAAAGGACTGTCCCTGTAAGGAGGGGCTCTTTTGTTTTCACAGAGGATCGCAAGGAATTCGCTTGAAGTCATTTAAAAAGTTCGCTTGAGACACATACAGGATGCGCATATTGCAGTGTAATAAAACATGAAAGCAAACAGAGTCCTAGACGAGGGTCAACTATTTTCCAACATTTGTCCGGAAAGTCACCAAAAACATTCAAGCTTCAGGAGTATCTTCCTATCGTCAGAAGTTTGCAAAGCGCAGCCCAGGTCCTGAGGGGTCTGTTACGTTGCTGACCCGCAGCACGCTGCGTTTCGGAAACACACGGACATGGGACTGCGTGCAAGTCATTCCAGATGGACCAAGAGGGTTGGATTGAATCGCCCTGAAACACGGACACAATGAAGGGTGAACAATAACAATAGGAGGGGTAGGGAGCGTTTGGGGTTCTCAAATCAAACCACTTCTGCTCAGATAGCCGAACGTGGAGCACATCAAATCCCCAATTTTAAAATTCTTTTCTGACCGTTACATTTCAGCAGGTTCTAATCACTGAAGCTGAAGAGAGCAAAACCTCAATCAGGTGCAAGTCTCTGATACACGCTTCTTGCATACACAGTACTCCACACACCTTGAAAAACAAAACGTACCGTGAGAGAAAAAAGAAAAGAAAAAAAAAAAAAAGAAACCAAACACAGCTCTGTGGCGGGTGTGCACCCAGACCCCTCGTCCCAGCGTCCCCAGGGACGAGAACGCGCCGAGGCCAGACTCCGGGCCGCCGCCCTGACCGGGGGCTCCCAGAGGGAGTGAAACCTTTGGCGAAAACACACCCGAACGCCGCTCACCCACACGCAGCCAAGCCGAAGGCACCTCTTCCCTCCTCCCAGGCTCCGCGGCCGCCGCCGGCTTCTCCCATGTCCACCAGGGTCCCCACGGCCCGGGGGCCCTGCCCACGGCCCGGGCCGGCGCTCCGCACACGCGGGGCCGCCGCCCTGCGCGTTTCCCTTCCAGGACCGAGGCCGCAGCGAGGCCTCCCCCTGCACGGACTCACCTCCACCGGCGCCTCCCTCCGCTATCTCGGAGGCGCCTTTGCAAGAAAAAACACGTCCGAGGGGCCCACGGGCCGCTCCTCTCGGGTCCCCCCCAAACCAAACATCCCTGAGAAGAAAGTTTACTCCACAGCGTGCAGACAAGCAGGTATTTTATTCGAGACCAATACAGACCCGAGCAAACCGACTTTCCGCCCTTGGAGTTAGGAGAAGGCTCCGTTCTCGGCCCCAAGGACCCAAAAAGCAAGTCCACACTCGCACGACCCCGGACCAGCGGCCCCGTGCCAGGCACCTCTTCCACTCCACGGAGGGACCAGCATCCCTGACGCTAAGGGCTCACTCCAGAGCATCCGAGAGTCCACCACCTACAAGCCCGTCTGGGCCTGCGACCCTGCCCTCCGACCTCTCCGCGGCGGCCGCCGGCTCCAGGGTAGCTAAAGAACACGAACATTCGGACGCGCTCCGCAAGGCCTTCGCCAAAGTCATCCACAGCACTCCACAGTGGATTTAGAAACCCCGAATTTTTTCTGAGTTTGAAGTTTTTAAGCCTTGCGGATGGTTGGAGTAGGAAAAAGGAAATTTACTAGGCAGTGCAAAGGAAATCTTGTTGTCCTCTATTGTGGTAGTGGGGGTGTTGCCCAATCCTTACTTATCTGCCTCGATAAAGGAAACCCAAGAAAAGAGGAGCAAAAGCACAAGATTTGGTCCCACGAAAAGGGACCCTCTCCTTACCTTAATAGTGCTGGCCATAATGCAATCAAGTTTATTGATCGTTAATAAATGTTAATAATAATTATTGCTTCTCTCTGACCAGAAAGTAGTTTTGATGAGGTTGTTTAGAGCGGATGAGATTGTGCTAAGTCTGGGAAATGAAGTCAGCCAATGGCAGGAAGAGGTTTCTATTGGTCCTGGCCGCCCAGCCCGAAGAAACAGGATATTTGGGAGTGGAGAGATAAGAGACCCTGAAAACAATGTTGTTTTTCTTGATGATATGCAGCCAGGAGATCTTTTTTTTTTTTCTTTTTTTTTTTTTATTAAAAAAAAAAGAAGAAGAAAAAAAAAAAAAAGGCCTCCCCTGCCTGGGACCAGGCCCGCCACAGCAGGTGTGACCCAGTGTGCCACCGTGCGACACGCCACCCGGGGCAGGATGCAGATGTGGCAGACGCCGCAGGTTTTGCGGGGTGGCCAGCGCCTCGGGGCCCAGGCGGGGAGGGTGCCCCACAGCCGCTGCCAGGCCTGCCGGGCCCCACGGCTGGGACACGTGACCGTAGCCCCTTCCCAGCTCCTGGCCCTGAAAAGAAAGCACGGCAGGTGGCACTCGGTTCAGGTGACCAGGAGACGATGCTTAGTAACAGCCGTGTGCCTTCTGGTTTTTAACAACCTGCGTGTACTCGGCGTCTGAGTGTCCCACAGTGGGGTCATTTTTATTTGCTCCGCCGCCATAAACCCATTGAAAACACAAACGACTCTAGCACTCAAGTCACCAAGAAAAATAAAGAGAAAAGTGGACCCATCAAATCCTTGTTTTCAAGTATTTATTGAAAATCCAAATAACTAAAATTACGACAAATACTTTATAAGGTTGGCGAGCTGGTCCCACTCTGCCGAACGTCAACCCTGCCAGAGACCCCGGCGGGGCTCCTGGCCCCGCGGACATGTCATGTGAAGGCCTCGTCACGCACCCTGGGAGCCGGGCCGTAAGCTCAGGGCCACACGTCTGTTTGCCACTCGAGGGGAAGTACAGCTCATGTAGCCCTGAACATTCCTTAGAGGATTCCAGGCCTCTAATTACTCATTTTCAGGAAATTACTTGTTCTCTGGAAGAAACAACATCTTGCTTTGAATGTAGCTCCACGAACGCTGGGCCCGTAAAGAGGTGTGGTCTCAATGGGGGACCCGCAGAACACAATGGACCCAGCACTGAGTCATCCGGCGCCTCTGGGTTGCAGAGGCTGGATGTTCAGTGAATCGATTCCACTCAGGATCAGGCCTGCTTATGTCAGGGTTCCATCAACTGGCCCAAGTCACTGAGGCTTTTACTGTCCCCATTGCCCCCTTGTGTTTCTAACAGAAGGAGGAGAGAGAGGAGGAGGGGGGAGGAGAAGTAAAGGAGGGAGAAGGAAAGAAAGGTTGAGAGAGAGAAAGAAACCAGGGAAGAAAAACGAGAGAAAATGTAAACGAACCGCGTTCTGTGTAGAATCAGAACCCACGAGCCCTCAGCACCCCCACCCCAAGGGGACGCTGACTTCCGCTCTTTTCATCTCCGAACAATGAATGAGATGGTGGCAGGCTGATTAAAATTTTGTTTCCCCTGCAATTTCAAAGGACCAAGCTGTACCTGGGCAGCCTGCACTGGGACGGAGGGAGACGCTCCCGCACCCCCTCCGAAGCACCCTGTTTTCGGCTGTCCTCAGGAGCGCCATGTGCAAAAGTTCACTGGCGCCCTAACAGGCAGGGGTCTCCCGTGGGTTTCCCAAAAAGCAGCCTGAAACAGGGTGGCTCCCTGGCGAACAAAGCAGTCGTGGAAAGAAATTCTCGGGGTCCCACCTCCCCAGGGACCCCCGGTTCCCAAGCCCCGGGTCCGGGCAGCACAGGGAAGGATCCGCGCGTGGAGGCCCAATGCTCCTTGGAGGGCCCTCAGCTCCTGCCCGATGCACGTCCAGCGGTGACCAGGGAAGACTTTTAACTCTCCATTGGAAATAACGTCAAGCTTCCAGAAAAGCCACAAGATAACACAAAGAACTCGCACCCTCCACCCCGTTACTCGAGCTGCCGGTCATTTTCATCACTTGCTCCACCTTCTCCCCATCACGTAACGTGCACACTAACACAAGTGCTTCTTATTCTTTAATAAGAATAAAGAGAAACGACAACAGAAAACCCGATGCTATTATCTGATGCATCTCCTGAAGAGTCTATCCTTAAGTTTCCCTGTGTCTGATCTTGAAACTACGTATAAATAGAAAAAGTGATCCGATCGAAGGCTAATTTTGAGATAATGAATGATAAATCCTGGTACAAAATTTCAGAAAAGCACGTCTTGCTCATTTCTAATGACCCGACGGTTGCCGGATTCGTATCCTCGCCACTCCTGAAGTCTAACCTGGCACGTCACCACCCAAGCCCGGTTTCCTCAGATGACTTCACGCCAAGTTCTTCCAGAACCTCCCACTGGCTGCCCACCGCCTGGAATACAGACTCGCAGAAAGTGCTTCCCAAGCGCTGCTCGAGGAGGAAGGCATCCGAAAGCACAGGCGGCACCCCGCGCCCCCAGCCTCAGCACGGAGCCCACTGGGCTGCCCCGCCTCCTAGAGGTCAAGGGCAGTCACAGACAGCCCAACGATACAAGGGACACTGGCAGCTTCGTGTCCTAAAACCAGGCCTTCCCATTTTCTAAGGAGCCGACAAATCCTCATCCTTGTTCTCTGCTAAGTTCCCCAAGTGGGATCCACGGAGGGAGGTCGAGAGGTGCACGTACTTCGGATGAGGGCGATGGAGTTGTAGAGATGATGTATGAACGTAGCAAAGTGGTCACAGCAGAAGGGTCACCCGTGTTGACAGATCCCTGCATTAAACATCCACACGACGAAATGCTTATCGTCCCTGAAAACACGGCAGGAAAACGCTGCAGTAGGTAGACGCGTGGTCACGAGGGGAACTGTGAGGGTATGATGCCTGGTGAACGCCAAATCAGGCTCCTATAAAGGAGAAATGGAGCACAGCCCCTGTGTTAAAACTCAAAAGGCAAAGTAGAAATGGCATGGGCCGTATTACACAACACGGACGGTAGAGGACCCTTTCTTTCTTGTCCCCTCCCCTTCCCCTTCGGCTTATCTGTATTTGTAAAACATTCACAATAAACCTAAGTTGTATTTTAATGTAAAAGTCGTATAGGTAACGTCATACTCCATGGTTCTGCAAATACCCACATAACAGGCAGCGCACAGTGCAGGGGGTGGACCAGACAAGAACCGAGGAGCTCTTTCTGAGGACTTGCAGTTAGGAAACCCAGGGGACACTCGTGCGTTGTGTGACAGTCACCTATCCGGCATTCGCCCACCCAGTCAGCACTGACGAAGCACCTCTTCGATGCCACAGGCACCGGTCAGTGCTAGGAAACACGGGTGGCAGGGCTCTGTCCTGTTCCCACGTGTCGCAGCGTTCAGGAAATCTGTGTCGCCAACTCAGAGTCCACACACCCGACTTGCAGAGCGGGGACTGACACAGGCACAACAGCAGGACAAGAGTGCTGTGCACCGTCCCTAAAATGACAGATGAATCTTAAAATACATAATGTGTGGACAACTCAGGAGCGCCCCACAAGGAGGATGTCCCAAGGACTTCTGCCAGGGACGTGCCTGAGGCTGCAGATAAGGATCAGCCTCTGGCCCTGCCCACAGTGGAAAACTCCGTCCCTCGGGGGGACTTTTCCATCCACGTCAGCTGGAGGGTCTGCCCGCAGGGGAAGGTGCGTAGCCCCCGGGGCCCTTCATTTCACCCCGTAAGGGACCGCTTCCTAGTCAAGGCCAACCTCCGGGTCGGGGTCAGGCCATCGGGTAAGGCGGGGCGCACGCGGCATGTCCCCCCAGCCGCACCTTAAGAAATAATCCAATTACAACGTGAATAACTATTGTTTCAACACTTTCTCTAGGTGGGTAATACCCTCTGCAGCATCTTGGCTGATCTGAACTAACCTAAACCAAGGAAATTATCACATACTAAATCCTCAACTTCTCAACACCGAGTTGCAATTTCCTTCATTTTGAAGCGCACCCCAGCGCAGTTCCATAGGCCCAAATGGAGCAATGATTTCAATGAGCACAATTTCCTAAGCATCACGCACACTCTCAAATTTCATAAGCATCGTACACAGTCTCGAATTTTGCCAACTTTGTTCTTACCCAACCCCATGCCTCTAAAAAGGCAGGAGTATTAAAACCAGTATCAAGGATCCTAACTTATCAATTTGTTATTTGTGGCTTAAAAAGAAAAAAAAAAAAAAGCAACCCTAAGAGCTGTGTAGTTATTTTGACACAATAACTTTGTTTAAAAGGACTTGGAGATTTCCTATTTCAGTTGTGTATACGTGAGTGCCAAAGAAAGCATGCACATTTTAAGAGATGTTATCTATGTATCATAAATCCTGATGGTGACCACTATGAGCACCTCTTGTCATTGCAGAAGTCAAACGTGACTTGTATTCATCTTTCGTTATCAGTATATATCGAGTATCACAATTTTAATAGTTTTTTTCTTTCTTAAAATGTGCATACTTTTTTTTGGCACCCTCTGTATATATATAATTTGAGAACAATTAAGTGCATTTTAAGGTCTTTATCCATATTACTGGGCACATAGGAGTAGGGATGTCAGTCATCAGACTGCCACCTGTCACCACAAAGTGTGGCCCAGCACCCATGCTACAAAGCTTGAGGGTACATAGAGGCACGCAGTCATCAGCCTACAGGCTATCCTGCGCCTCTGTCCCCCACTCAGGTCTGGAGCACTGTGTCCCAGTTACTGTCCTCAGTCTTCCTCCCTGGCCACTCTAAGGAGTCACCTGGGGCTATTGAAATTAAGTTAGATTTTCATTAGTAGTTAGATTTTTTTTTTTTTAGTAGTTAGATTTTTAAATGTTTTTTTTTTTTAAAGTATGTTGGTCTCATTTATAAGGAACTAGACATCAGCATTTGTTTTTGTCTTGATCAGTAATTATATTACAAATTAGTTTTATACACACACACACACACACACACACGTATATATATATACACACATTAGGGGTGTGTGTGTGTGTGTGTGTGTGTGTGTGTGTATTGCTTAAAGAAAGATAATAAAGTGCACTGTATTGTCATCCAATTAGAGGAAATTTTCAGAGATGCCCGGGTGGAGTTGCTGCCACCCTGTTCCCACTTTTAGTCTCAGGTTGAGATGGCCTTTGTTTCTACGTCACTTATTTGTTTCTACGTCACTTCATTTGTTTCTGTACCGGCTAACTGATTTATATTACAAATGGAATCAGAAATGAGGCCAGGGAACAAAACGTTTGTTGTAAATGCATTTATATTTGCATGAGTGTCATCAGGTGACTGCAGACTAACTGGGTCCTATGACCACCTTGGAAGGCATGTGACACTACGGGAGTCTGTCTCACCATGGAAGCTGCTAAACTGTTTCCTCTCTACCTTGTTTCTTCTCTGCACTGTCCTCTCTCTCTGCACTGTCCCCTCTCGGTATAGTATCCTCTGTGCCCTGACCCCTCTCTGCCCTGTCCCCTCTCCATATTGTCTCCTCTTTCGCAAAGTGAGGTACAGGGTCTTTCCCTCTTGTGTGTGTGTGTGGGGGGGGGCAGGTAAAGTGCCATTCATATCAAAACACAACAGTTCTCTTCCAATTATGAAAATCAGTTAATTCTGTTTAAATTTACTGAACCAAATGGAAACTATGATGTAGATGAACTCACAGTCTTCACCTGATCCCAATACAGACGTCAGCACACGTTTTGGGGACAAGTGTTCTTTATGGCTGTATTGTCAAGGACGCCAGAAGACCAGCGGCAGTTGGTCTGGCAGATACGATTTGATCCCTCATTTACAGCTAGGAAACTATCCTGCCTCAGGGACTTCAGGAAGCAACCCCCTATTGGCCAAAGTAGTGCCCTGCTCTGCGTACTGGCCAGCTAGAAACCAGGAGTCAGCCTGGCAGGGAAGGTCCCTTTACACGGCTTGAATTGTTGTCACTAGAGGGTGCTAAATGTCCCTCTAAAAGGCCCTCGGAGTGACTCTGAGGACGCCTAATTCTCGACCTTCCATTTCGTGAACTGGTATTATTGCTCCACAAAGTTGTCCCATTTTTATCCATTAAAATTAAAGTCCAACCTTCATCACACAGAAGCTGTTTTTGAAATGTTTTAATTGTTCAGGATTACAGGGCATGAAGAAATACCCACGTGTAAGGAGTAACAATAAATAACGCTGCGCCGTGTATGAGACCGAGGGCATCGTTTCTCTGGGTGAGATTGGGCCATGGAAATTGTATACCTGCTCCATACCACCGTGACTAATTTCAAACCCTGACAAATACTCCACTTCACAAGAATTCTAGACGGTCTGATACGTCCCCAGTGCAAGTTCCGTGAAATCAACAGGTCAATTTTCTGTGCCTTTTGCGTCAGTGCTAGCACCCGGCCTAAACTCAGGGACTAGCAGGTCCTTTCCAGACAGAACTGTAGGAAGAACAGGGATTATACTACATTATGCGAGATACTTTGTAGTACTTTCCTTTATTTTAAAAAACAAAAGTGTAGTATTTCGGGATACGCTTACAGTGCATCACTTGTAAGAATGGTTTACAATATTAACGTGTAAATACAATAACGTGAAATAAAATAATCTTTCAAACCATGAGCGCTTCCTTGAAAACAATCCTACTATGCCATTACACTGACTTTCAGGTCGTCCAAGTGTTAGACACTTAAAGCGAAAGGCAGCACCTTGGAAATACCTGCAACACAAAAGAGGTAACAGATTTTGCAACTTTTCTCTTTTTGTCCCACTCGGACTTAAAAACATCCGTAGTGTTTAGTGTTTCCTGTCTTCGCCCTTGCGCTCTGGTTCCCAGACCAAGGACCCGTGAGGTCAGTGGGTGACAGCTGTTTGTCGGTGCTCCTGGCTGCCCGGAGGCGGGGCTGTGGGGCCGAGGCCCCGCCCCCTGCGAAGAGGCCCCGCCCCTGCGAAGAGGCCCCGCCCCCTGCGAAGAGGCCCAGGCAACGCACGCGCGGTGACCTGGGTTCCTCTTGGGCCGCCGGTGCTGCACCGCGGGGTAGGCACTCCGTTGGGTAGTCCGCGATTTTGCAAGGGAAACACACGTGACTTTTGCACGTACGTGTCACAGAGCAGAGGGGGCCAGGAGCTGAAAACCGGAACTGCAGGGGACTCCACCCGGCTTCACCGTGACGCAGCCCCTGGAAAACGGCGCTGGCGGCAGAGCAAGTGCGCCCCGGCGCAGCGCGCCCAGCACCCAGCTCCCAGCGCCCAGCGCCCACTGCCCAGCGCCCACCGCGCTAACTGCTGCCAATCAGCGGGCTGCGGGGGGCGGGGCCTGAGGAACGCGAACGCGGGGCTCACGTCCACGTCAGCAAGTCAGGGGCACAAACGCGCGTGGCGCAGCACGCCGACCACGGAGGCCTTGGCCCAGGGCCGCGAGGCCTCGGCCTGGCTTCATCCGCATCTGCTCAGACTCCAGGGGCCTCGGGGCTCAGCTGCGCCAGTTTTCCACCTGTAAACGAACGCGTAGCTCCCAGGTTCATTCACAGACCGAGAGCGGCAAAGCCCTGGAGCCCCCAGGGCTCTGGCAGAGAGCTGGCACTCCGCATGCACTTGCTGAATGGGTGAATGAATGAACGAACGAATGAAGGAGGAAGCACGTCTACAGGAGCTTTGGAGCACTGGGGAAAGGCAGTACTGGGTATGCCAGTGGCCAGCCCAGGAGAGGCCCTCCAGGGCCCCAAGTTTGACTTGAACTTGGGTGAGGTACTTCCAACAGGAGAGGCCCTGTGACAGGACCGGCTACTGCCCTACACAGGCCATCTGTGGCTCACCCACAGAGGAGTGGCCAGGGCCAGCTGTGGCCACAACACCATCTCTTCCCCCCGTTCTGGAGAGAACGTGCCCAGATTCTGTGCCACTCATCCGATTTCAACTGCTTGCCGACCAATTCCGGGAAAGGCTTTCCTCACATTTAAGGTGAAAGCTGGGACTTAGGTGGTGAGCCGCCCATGCCTCGCCCATCACACACGCAAACCGAGATACGTGATGATGAAGATGAGGGACAGAGAGACAGAGAGAGACAGGCTGGCCGTGTGCCCCACCACCATGCCCCTTCCCCCAATGGTATGCCACCTCCTCTCCCAAGTGCCCAGGCCGCATGCCTGGGTAACTTTAGAGGTGACCCTCGTCAGCAGTTTGCCCACATCAAGGCACTGGGGGGTGAGGGAAGCAAACGGTCACTAAGAGACTTCCCAATCTGCATGTTCTGGGACTTCCATCTCAGGAATTGACCTAACAGCATCTGGCAGTGAGTGGATATTCCATTAGAAGGAAATAAGAACACGGAATGAAGGAACACGTGAATGAATGAGCCGCTGAGGAGGTGCGCTCTAGTTTGCTGCATGAGTTCACAGCGGCCTACCTGGCTTTCACGGTACAACAGCAGCCGCCCTTTGTATACGCTTGGCCCTTGCGCTTTTCCGAAGTCACGCTGACTGCCGTGACTCCCAGCTAAACCACAGCGGCAGCTGGGCTGCGTCCGCAGGCACTTACTAGAGACATCAGAATGGCAGGCTCGTTGCATGTCTAGACACTTGCAGTATCGCCCATGGCAGCTCTATTTCCCAGGATGGCCCAGGAGGCTATCCCGTCACACGTGCCCTTTTTACAAAGTGACACTGACATTGCTTCCGTCAGAGGGTGGGGTCCGTGTCCCTGGTCCCGGAAGCTGGATGGGCCTGTGACGGTAGTTTACGAGGGGGGACCAAACAACTCCAGCATTTATGTATAAAAAATTGTGTATTTATTTTTACATGTTTAAGCTTCAGTCACCTTCAAAGGACTCTTTGCTTGATGCAATACACCTATTGAGACACTTTCCGGTGCTCAGTGCAGTTTTTGAACTATCGATTTTGACACCTTTTAGTGTTTCTGCTGTTTTCTATTTCACCAGCAAAATGTTTCCCTTTGAGGACTTTTTTCATCCGGGGAAACAAAAAAATGTTGCTTGGGGTGAGATCGGGTAAATTGGGAGGGTGGGGCACGGGGGTCACGCCGCTTTTGGTCAAAACCCACTGAACACTCGGCGCGGTGTGGGCAGGTGCGTTGTCATGATGGAAGAGCCTGTCATCTGTTTGCCACAACCCAGGACGTTCCTTCCACAAATTGTGACGGAACCTTCTCAAAACTTCCAGGTAAAAACTTTGGTGGACCATTCGACCCAGAGCAGCAGTTCTCAACCTGTGGGTCGTGACCCCTCTGGAGGTCGAACGACCCTCTCACAGGGGTCACCTAAGACCATCGGAAAACACATATCAGATACTTACATGACGATCCATAACAGCAGCAACATGACAGTTATGAAGTAGCGACGACAATAATGTTATGGGGGTCCCCACACCATGAGGAGCTGTATTACAGGGTCGCAGCGTTAGGAAGGTTGGGAACCACTGACCCAGAGGAACAAATTCTGAGTGCACAATCCCTCTCACATCAAAGAAAGATAACTCTGGGTTTTTCTGGGTCCCCCCTCCTAAGTTCAGCTACGTGACCTCCAAGGCTACCTGTAAAAGTGATACAGTTTCCACCTGGTTGTCTGGGGTACAGCACCCTTCCACCCACCCGCCGTACTGCAAGGAGGCCCAAGCCACAAGGAGAGGCCATGTCAGGTATTCCAGTCCTGCGTCCAGCCAACAGCCAACGCCAACCCCCAGAGAGGACGGTGGAGGAACCTTCAAGGTGACTCCAGCCCCAACCGCCACTCTGCTGCCCCTGAGCGGAAAATGCCTACTGCGCCCCAGGCCATCCCCGGAGCCATGAACAAGTCACAAAGGGACCCTGTGGTTCTAACCCACGACCTTTTGGGGTGATCAGTTATGCAGCAAAAGATGACCGGGGTTTCCTTATTCAAAAAGAGACCTTTGCAACGTCGTTATGCGATCATGCGTCCACCCGCCCGCCCGCCCGTCACCCCTTTATCAGCGTGGCCGTGCGTCTAGCTTCGCGTCAGCCACGGAAGACGCGGGAAAGAGAAGCAGTCTCAGCCGAACCAACGAGAAGACCCTCACGTGTCAGTGGGAGCAAAATCCGGTGCCCGAATCCCAACAGCATTTTGACGCCAGAGAAAAGACAAAAGTCGTGAGCATCCACAGCACCGCCCTCTCCTCCCGCCCCCTCCCCTCCGCTCTTGAAACAGAGGAGTGCCTCTGGGTCAGGTGACCTCATCCCAGTAGCCCCCCCAACCCCTCTCTGCCCCCGATTTTCTTCCTCATCCACACCCAACGCCAGCTCCCCCTCCGCCAGGCATCGTACTGCTGGTGCCCCATTCCCATGTCCTAGAAACATCTCTGCCCGTGGACCCCAGGTTGCTTTCCCAGGAGACGTGGGAAAACTTTAACTTCCCCCTCGGAGACCTGCACAGAAACGGGGGTGGGGGTGGGAAGCCGGGGACAAGGCTTTATTACCGCGGGCTACTAGTCAGAAAGCCCTAGTGTGTAGAGGCATTGCCATTGCTTTCCCTGAAACACCAGCTCCTAGAAACCTGCGACCCTGTCCCCGGCGCGGTCGCTGAGGCTTCCAGGTCACCACGGGGGCGTCCATGCATCAGTTTTGACTATAATGGGAGCCATGTGGAAGACGCAGTACACACCGTGGGTCCCCGTGTCCAGGAACCGCCGGCCCGTGTGCGCGTCCCTCGCGAAAGAGCAGGCGCCCAGCAGCCGTCCTGGTGGAAGGCGCCCCAAACATCTGGGGGGCTTCTTTAAAGAAGCTCACGCATTGTGCTTTGAAAGTCACATATTGAATTCCTGGAGAGGAAGCCTTGCCTTGTGATTCCAGATAGTCGCAGCGCCCAGACCTCACCTCCCAGACTGCGCTGCGATCTGCGATATTTGACTCCATATTACTTAAAGCTGTTGGGAGCTTTTCATCAGGAATGGAAACCATTAATGTGTCTCACACGCCACTCTCTGTTTTATGGAATTCTTGCACCGGGGAGCTCTTTTTATTTTATTATTTTAACAGCCAGAAGACTGGGAAGTTCACAAAGAAATTTTTCAACTGCCTTAAGTGACCCTTAACCTAACAGGTTTTGCCTAATCTGTAAATTGGAGTTAAAAGTCTTTCAGTCCCTTCGGAGGAGGGAGCGCTTTGTCTTTCCCGGAGCAGGGGGACCGCTCACAATGGGGCTACACATACCTTGTGCCTCTTTGTTAGTTACTGCAAACCAAAACCAGATGTGGTGTATCCACGGCTACCTCGTACTGACCCATGGAAGTTGTGGCTGGTCCAGATCATTCTTAATAACTCAAAATGTGCCCCCCTTTTATGATCTAATTTTTTTTCTCACTTATAAATGCAAAAGAGAAGTGACAGAATGCACTAAAATCCATTTCCCTAAGAACACATACAGATTTTCTCTGGTGAGATGCAGGAATAAAAGCTTTCTGCGCTAAACTAAGCTGCTGTCACCCAGTTTTCATTTAGGTGATCAATGCCATTAACAAAACAGATCTGGAAGGAGAGAAATTGTACTGAGAATTAGAGATTCCTGTTGTTACCTTTTCCCAAGATGCTTGTAAATATAAGAAAACAGAGAGACTTACAGTGAAGAATCTGGCAGCACCAAACAGTTCCCTAAGATGGAAATCATTTTAATTTCCAGTCATTTTCCTGAATTTAAAGTCATGAATATAAGTGGAGAAAAATCGATAGATACACGAATGATTCATAACCTCCCAAATGAAGAAATCAATCATTCTGCACCAAATTTGAACATTCTATCAGTATTATATCTGCGTGTGAGATCCAAGAGGAACTATTTTAACATAAAGTCAAATAGAAAACTGTTTCAGACGTTGACTATTGCTTTTTACCTGAACGCAGGCACAAGGTGGAATGACTACAGATGCAGGGCTAGACCCCGATGGATTTTTAATGGTTCCACGTACGGCAATTGCACGGTCATGCTCCACAGGACTCCCTGGTCCCACACTAAAATTAGACGGATGCCTATATACAGGTAACAGGAAGGATAAGAGTGGTCATAGTCCCATATTTCATCAAGGTAAGACTGTGGATGGTAAGATGTAAAGCACACCATGATTTAAGGTAGCACTAGAAAAGAAGAAATAATTCTGCCGGCCAACAGTAGCCATCATACATTCTTATCCATCCACTGCAAGGCACACGGAATTTCTGAAAACGAATACGTGCCTTAGAATAGGTGCAATGTGATACACTCACGAAAGAACCAATCACGGAAGCACTAAAATGTTACTGGGAATAGACCGCACGGTTTCTCAAACTTGGCACCATTGACACGTTGGGCTGGATAATTCTTTGTTGTGGGAGGCTGTCCTGTGCATTGTGGGTTGTTTGCTAGCACCACTGGCTTCTACCCACTAGACACCAGTAACACCTCCCCCGTTACCCCCAGTCATGACAATCAAAACTGTCATTAGACGCTGCCAAATGTCCCTGAAGGCAGAAACAAAACTACCCCCGTTGAGAAACACTAAAACAAGGCAATTCAACTTGATCAGCTTCGCAACATAATTTAGTCTATGTATAAATGACAGACTGTCAGCCAACTGGAAACTGTATTATTGGATGAGATGTAATGACCTAGAAAACATTACATAAACAGCTGGTGCATGTGCAGGAGCGTGTGTTGGCCATTCCAACCGGCATGATGTCAAAGAACTTGGAAGAGTGCTCAACATCGCTAGGAAAACGCAAGTCAGAAGCACAATGAGCTATCATCTCACACCTGTTAGAATGGCTATTTTCAAAAAGAAGAAATAACAGGTGTTGGACAGGACGTGGAGACAAGGGAACTCTCGTCACTGTTGGTGGGAACCTAAGTTGGTGCAGCCACTATAAAAAACAGTACAGAGGTTCCTCAGAAAATTAAACACAGAACTACCATATAATCCAGCGCTTCTGTTTATCCCAAGGAAACCAACTCACTATCTTGAAAAGTTGTCTGCACTCCCATGATCACTGCAGCATTATTCACAATAGCCAAGACATGGAAACAGCCTAAGTGCCCATGGACAGATGGACGGTACCGAAAATGAGGTATGTACATACACAATGGAGTATTACTCAGCCACAAAAAGGATGGAAGTCCTGCCATTGGCAACAACATGGATGGACCTTGAGGGCATTATGATAAGTGAATAAGTCAGAGTAAGATAAACACTGTTAGCTCTCACTTACATGTGAATTAAAAACAAAACCCTCAAGTTCATAAACACAGCAAACAGATTGGTGGTTGCCAGGAGGAGACAGACAGGTGGACAAAGTGGGTGAAAATTATCAAAGGGCATAAACCTCCAGCTGTAAGGTAAATAAGTCAGGGGGTGTAACGTACAGTCAGTAATACTGTTTTGCATATTTGAAAGTTGTGAACAGAGTAAATCCCAAAAGTTCTCATCACAAAAAATAAAATGTGTAACTATATGTGGTAATGGATTTTAATTAAGTTTATTGTTGTGATCCTTCCATAATATATATGCATCTATGAAATCCTGTTACATACCTAAAGCTAACCTGACATGGTATGTCAATTATTGCTCAATAAAAAATAATAAAAAAAAATTAAAAGAGCTTGAAGGAGGGCAAGTCACTATCAAAATATTTCACAATTTATAAACTACCTAATAAATATGAAAAGAAATGAAAGAAAATCAAAAAAGGGAAGCCAGAACACCAAATCTGGGACCCACCCACATGGCAACAATAAAAACATTTCATTTTTGCGGCACTGGCCAAGAGTGTGGGGAGAGGAGAGCGCGCGCTCGTTCCGTTGGAAATGTACAGGACACCTTATCAGAAGGTAATCTATGCCTGGACTCAGCAATTTCCATCCTAGAAATCATCTATAACTATTAAAGACATGGAGTAAATCATCTAAATCCTTCTTAAAAGAAAAATGAAGGAGGAAAATTCTAGGCCCAGATTGATTTATCAGCAAATTCTAACACATTTAAAGAAGAATTAACACCAGCATACACAAATTTTTGTAGATATTAGAAAAAGAACACTCGATATCAAAATGATGTAGTACATATGAGAAAGGAAAATTATAGGCTGATCTCACACGTAGATGCAGATGCAAAAACGTGAACCGAAGCCCAGAAAACCAAATCCAACAGCACATACAACAAAATATATACATACTGTGATCAAGTTGGGTTCATTCTAAGAAAGGTTATTTTAATCAATGTAAATAATCTACTTTATATTGTAAAACAAATCATAGATAATCTCAAATGAAAGAAAAAAGCATTTGATAAAATTCAATACTAATTCATGATAAAATTTAGTAAATTAGAAATAAAAGGAAACTGTATCAATCTCAGAAAGGGCATCTACCAAACCCTACAGGAAATCACATACTTTCATGTTGAAACGCTAAAATCTAATCCACTGAAGTTGGGAGAGAAGACAAAGAAGCTTGCTGTCACCACATCTGTCACAGCTGGACTGGAGGCTCAGTGTCACCACATCTGTCACAACAGTACTAGGGGTCCTAGTCAGTACATAAGGCAAGAAAATGAAATAAAATGCCAAGGAATTGGGGGAAAATAGATAAAAATGTAACTATTAGCAAATGATATAGGGTTTTTTTTTACATAGAAAATTCAGAAATGAATTGTTAGAATTAATGAGCTTATGAAGTTTGCAAGCTATAGGTCAATAGAGAAAAACTCCATTTTATCTCTATATATCAGCATCAATAGAAAATGAAATTTTAAAATGATACAATTTTCACTGGCATTAAAACTATCTTAAAATATGGGAATAAATCTAGGGTAAGGTGTGCAGGACCTTTATACAGAGTATCATTGAAAGAAGACCTAAATAAATGAATAGACATACCATATTCATGGATTGAAAGCCTTAATACTGTAAAGCAGTCAATTCTCTTCAAACTGATCAACAGATTCAATGTAGATCCTATTAAAATTGCAGCAAGATTTTTGTACAACTTGACAAATTGATTCTAAAATTCATATGGAAATGCACAGGGTCAAAACTAGACAGGATCAGGGTGCTCTTAAAGAAGAGTGAGATAAGACATCTTGTAATCCCAAACATCATTACAAAGGCACAGTGACCAGGTCAGAGTGGTGTCCATGCAGGTGTAAGCAAACGAACCAAGGGCCAAAGACCAGGAGCTGAGAAACAGATTCGTGCACATACGGGCACACATGAGTCCACGCAAAGCAGGGAGGAAGGAAAGAAAAGCTTAGAGAAATGGTGTTTGGGAAATGGGATAAACACAGGGAAAAACAAAATGTGGCAACGGACTCATGCCATCACAAATGCCCATTGCAGGTGAGCCGGAGGCAATAATGTGAGAGGCAGCACAAGCAGATCCCGGAACAGTACAGAAGAGCATCCTCATGACTTTGGGATGGGGAAGAGTTTGCAGGAAAGGCACAGAGCACTACCTTACAGAGGGAAAGACTGATAAATTTAGAAAAAATTTAAGAACATCTTTCTGTCAAGACACTGTTAAGAGAATAAGGAGGCAAGCCATGGAGTGGTAGATGACATTTTTCACACAGCTAACCTGCTAGTCACATCCCGATTGTGTAAAGGGCCCTTACAAATCACTAAAACCCACAGTCCAGTGGGGAAACAGCCATCAAAGGGGTAACTCTGCCTTACACCATGAATCCTTCCCATGACCCTCACTGAGTGCCCCTTGGTGACAAGGGGCCTTCGCCCAGGAGTGGCCCTCACCCAGGAGGTGACATTAAGATGACACCTAGACAGCAAACAGGAGCCACGTACAGATGCGGAGAAGCAGCCAGGCGAAGGGCCAGCTGGTTCAATGCCCCTGCGCCAGGCAGAGGCGTGGCACATCAGGGCACTGACAGAACACGGCCCGGGGCTGGCAATTCCGTCCTGCGAGGTGGGCGAGGGCTCATCCCCGGTACGGCGGGAAGCCCCTCGGGCTGGACGTGAGAGAGATTGTACTGGCATGCTCTCAGGGCTCTCCAGCTGCTGCGGAGGAGAAACGTTTGTCAAAGGCACCAAGGGCAGCTGGCAGCAGCCCACTGAGACCCTACTGCATCAACCCAGCTGAGGGCTGAGGGGCCAGCAGCGCCTGCAGGCACAGGGCATGGGACTGGCCGATCCACTGGTGGTACAGAGTAAAGGAAAGGGGGGTCAGAGGCGACTCGTGCTCCCTGGTTGTGGTTTTGTTTTAGTGTGTGGCCTTAGCAACTGGGAAGACACTGTGTCCACTCTACAGAAGTGGGGGAGACGTGGAGAATACGAGTGTGGGAGGCCAGACCAGGATGTGTACACAAATGTGCTCACGCATATGTATGTTGAGACATCAATTCAGAGATGGTTATCAACAGGGCGGAAAGAGTGGGAGTCACTGGAATGTGGGTGGTTGTCAAGCCACGCGACTGTGGGAGGGACCGGTGAGTCCAGACGAAAGCAAGGGGGTGAAGCTGAGCCCTGAGACGGGCCGGCCCGCAGCAGCCCCGCAGGGGAGGAGGGGCCGACGACTCAGGGTGGCGCCGCAGGATTTGCACGCGGTGTTGAGTGCCCACTGGAGGTCTGTGGCCACGCATTGCACGCCAGACCAGCCAGCCTCGTCCTGCCTGTTTGCTCGGGCGACACCGAGCAAAGGGCAGCTATTGCACGTGCAGGGAAGCCCTGCAGCAAGCTGAGACACCGATCCGGAGACCGTTACGAATGGGGAGGTGAGGGTGGGAATGATCCCCTGGGAATCGAAGACTTCCGACTCCGTACTTCATGACGCCACCTCCAAAGCTGTGGGGCGGGGCACTCTGGGACGGCAGGAACTCTAAAAGGGAAACTCAGGAAAACAGACGAGGTGTGAAACTTAAGAAGGTCACCCAGGGTCGTCCCTAGAAATACGACACGGGTCCTCACAGTGGTGAGTAAAACGAGAGGAAAGGGCAGAAATGAAGCTCACTGACTACGTGTGCAGGACACCACAATTCGGGTGTTGAAATTCGGAAACTGAAAGAACATAGTAAACAACTTAAGAAATGTTTTAGGAATTTGCAGCCCAAATGACACACATGACGAACGAAGCTCCTAGGAGCACGCGCGACTTACAGTCATGAGACTCCCAGCGAATAAACTTCACGTGGCAATTAGAACCGTCGTTAAGTTTGATCAGATAAGTATTCCAGGGGCTCCGGGGTATACGTGCGGATGCAGACACCCTTAAGTGTGAAATTCTTGAACATATTTGCAATTTGTGGTTTGACTATTAAAACTATGACGTGAATGGAATTCAGATAGCTGTGGGTAAACGTGATAATTAGTCCTGTCATCAGCTCGAGCTCTCCGTACGTAGGGCTATACTTCTTGTTATGTACAGTAACTACGAACAGTACTGGCCGAACGTGGAGTTTCTACTACACAATTGCTCACATTTGAACCTAGAGGAGCATTAATAATGTTTCATAATATGTGGTCCCCTCTGTGAGGAAGCTGAGAAAGAAAAAAGGTTTGGTTCTAAGAACTGGCGTAAGCATGGCCTGTTTCGTGTATAAATTTTGGCGAAATACAGTTAAATTAAAATATATAAAATAAGAATTGTACCTTTTCTCAAATGTAAAAAAAGATTTGCTTCCGAAGTAACGGTCTTTGGGTTTCCTTTTTCTTATTGTAGCCATAAAGTTGCTAATAAGAGCTTTTGTCTTGATTTACTAACATTTGAAAAGATGGATTATACTGGTATTGCAAGAAGGAGCTCTCATAAATAAAAATCCATACATGCACTGTATTCTCTGATTTGCAATATGACAAATGATGGTGTAAACTTACAATCAATAAAAGCCATTTGAAAGTTATAAAATTGATTTGGTCATAACAGCTCTACTAGCAATGTTAAAAGACTCCACCTATTTTTAATTATCAGTTTATAGTACAGATCAAGCATGTTGAAATATTTAATTTTAACCAAGCAATTACCTATATATGTTGGCTTCATATTATAATGTGAAAGTGTGATCAAGTATTTCCAAGGTATTTATCAAAGTTCAATACAGGCTCTGTCTCATAAATCACTTTCAGGCTAGACAAAAGGAATAAGCAAATTCTCATTTATTTCAGTATTTTCCAAACCAATCCCAAAGACAAAGCTCTTATTTTCATGTGCCTTTTCAAAAGAAATCTGAGCAATCTGTTTAGATACGATGTGATGGAAAGAAAACAACAAAAAAAGAAGGTATAAGCCCTATTAGACTATTTCTCTTGGACATAAAATATGTTTGGGGAAGAAATGAGTTGCTCCATATGAGCTAGGGTAGTTATTTCTTACATGGGAACAACTTTGGCTCTGCAACGTGGTTTATCAAAGGAGGCTTTGTGCCCGGGCGAGGCCAGCTTTCCACTCAATTTCATTTCATTAAATGCCACTGGATCACACACTTCCAGGTCCCCTCCTTGAAACATGGCCTGCAGTCCTTAAAAAACTCACATAGGTGGCACGGAGGGTATGCTGAGAATAACGCAGGCCGACGTGTGTGAGGTCGGACAATTAACTTCATGAACTCGTCCTAGAAAAAGTGCTGCACACCTCAGTGCTGAGTACCACCGTGGTCACCTTCGAAGTGCTCCCCTTGGGAAGCTGTGCACCCATGCCAGCGCCTAGTCCACCCTTCAAAGCAACTTGGGAACTCTTTTTCTGGAATGGCCCTCAGAGCTGTCATCGTCCCCAAAATCTGACAGTTAAGTTTGCGAATTTGCCCCCGTGCGCTTGCTTACACTGGGAGCGCTGTACAGACAACTCGGTGAGGTGTCATGACCTTGGCAGGGCGCTGGCGTCAGTGCACAGCTTCCCAAGGGGAGTGCTTCGAAGGGGACCGCAGTGACACTCAGCAGTGAGGGATGGAGCACTTTTTCTAGGACGAGTTCACGAACTTAATTGTCAGGCCTCATATATCCTGTCCATTCTTTCTAGGTCACTCCTACCTGAGCATTCACCATTTTTTTAACGAGCTCTCAGATCGCTGGTTGTCTGTCTCAAATCAACAATCCATTCTTAGCCCTGTACCTTTCCACGGGCTCCAGAGAGGGGTGTCACTGGTGACATATCTCATAAAACACCAAGTCCGTATTTATAAGGAACATTCCAATGAGTCTCTGTCACTGGCATGTCCCTCAACAGTACTCAGGAAAGAAAATTCCAAGGAAAAACCTTATTTTCTACTCCCCTGGAGGGCGGTTTGGTTAGTACAATAACGACACGCCATGACGTACCCCATGCCGGTCAATGCAGTGTGCGCACCCATCATCTGAGCGCACCACGAGCCTCCGGACCATGCGCCATTCTTCCCGTTCTACAGATGAAGAACCGGAGGCTGCGACGCGCTGAGCCCTTTGCCTAAGGTCAGAAAGCAGGCGGCGGCGCCCGGGGGCAGCAGAGCCCTCTGTGACCACGATGGCGCCGCCGTCCTGGCCACTCGCCCAGGTACCGCCGCGTGTCCGACGCTCCCGCCACTCGGGGCCGTGATTCCCGACCACGTCTCAGTTTCCCGTGTGGAATACTCCTCTGCACCCAGCCCAGCTTGCTACTGGAGTTCAAGGTTATTTCACCTGACGACAATCAATAGCAGAAAGGGCCCAGATCTGGTGTCAGAGACAGAACTCGAACGGAATTCACGCTGGAAGCGCCGGGCCCCGGAGGGCCTTCCCTGGGGCCCCCACGCTCCCTGGGAGCCCCTTCTCCCACCGCCAGACACCCGGCCGGCTCCTCGTGCTCGTAAACAGACACAGAGGGACCCAGTGTCCGCAGGCAAGGCTGCGCTTCTAAGAGGAACCTTGTTATTGTAGGTGTTCAAGGATTTGGAACCCGGGCAGCAGAATTATTAAAATTAATCCAATTTTCTTTCATTTATTTTGTTAGCTCATACCTCTAGGAGATATATTTTGGAAGGCACCGTTTACAAATCAAAGCTTTCTTTGGAATCCCGGGGACCTCACCCAAGCTAGACGGCGACCGTCTGCCAGCGCCGGGGGCCCGCCCCACGGGAAGGAACCTGGAATGCGCTATTGACTCGCACTCACACTTAATTACAGTGTCAAAAATCCAATTTAAATGGCTTTAATCACCTGCCAAAACTATGAGTCTTTCTGGCTTGGATTTCTATAAACAAAGAATAAATTCAGATATGTCACAAAGTGACGGCAGCTCGTTGACCAAGGGACTCGGAGGAGTCAGGTGACAGGGGCTGGCCGGGAGGACGGTCAGTGTCTTCACACCCATGACTGCGCTGGTCACTTCCAGCGATTAGCCTACAGAAGGCACACAAGGCTCCGGGAGCTCCCTGCCCTACGTCCGGGCCCCGGCCACACAAACCGGCCCCTCCAGCCCCGAGCATTCGCAGCCACGCCATTCACGTGTCACATGCGCCACGGCAAAGGATCCTGGGAAACAAACCATGCTGCGATCGGAAAACTCCCCGAGACAGGAGAGGGGACAAGAGGGGTGGGTCTTCTTCAGGGAGGAGAAGGCAAGGAGCCGCTTGGGCTGGGGACGTCCCCAAAAGCAAGGGATCCCCGGAGCCAGAAGCCGTGCCCACGTTTGGAAACGTTTGGAAGTCTGTAAGGAGAGATGGCCCCGGTCAGCCCCAGCAGGTCTGAGACAAAGTCTGGAATGCTCCTGCAAGGTAATTCTCCAGCCTCTCCGCTGGGGACAGCACAGATCTGGTGCGGAACGTGAGCGCTCCGGCCTCCTCCGAGGCCGGCACTCAGCCACGAAGACTCCACCGCCAGGCCTGCGCGCTGCTGGCGTCACCCTGCTGCTGGGAGGAGTGGCCGGTGCGGACTTCCTGGCATGGGTAATGAAAGAGAGAGACCAGAACGTTCATTTCTAAAACTGCATTTCAGATGTTCCGAGAAAATGTGCAGGGACGACCGAAGCGGACTCTCAAGACCCGTGTCCGGTGCGACAGGGCGGTGAGGGCAGTGCCGGTGACGCCGCCCGCCTCTCCCCGAGCGGCCCTCCCACCCGCTGCCCGCCTGTGACGCGGGTCCTCGCTCGGGTCCCCGCTCAGGTCCCCGCCCGTGCTCTCACGCACAGGTCTTCCCGCCTCTGCCAGTCGGATGCTTCCCACAGCTGCTCACGCTGACACCGCTCTGGCCTGTTCATCCCAGGCCGGCCGGACGTCTCGCCCGGACGATCGTCAGCATTTCGGGGACATGGAATCCAAACCGAGTGCAAAGCTCTCCTCAGTGCTTTCCCTCCCACGTCCTCTCACCCTCTCAGTCATCCGAGTCCAGATACAGGGGCCGTTTGGGAGCCCCTCGTCCCCACCATCCAACCTCTGCCCATGATCCCGCGTACCCCACCTCCTAAGTGGTACTCAAGTGACTTAGGCTACGTTTTAGGGGGGCGGAGAGGCATGTTTGTGTCAGGGGGTAGACTGACCGCTGTACCTCTCCCCTCAGCTTCCTAGAACTGGAAAAAGAGAGGAACAAAGCAAGCCTGAAACCTCAGTGTCATCGCCAGTCCTGCAAGAAGTCACACCTTTGGTGAGAGATGGGTCTTCGGATAGAAAAGGCAGACTTCTGGGCCAAGGAGGGGTGCAGCACGACGTCAAGCTCATTAGGGATCCACTACTTTACCACAATACTGTTTTGACTCTTGTGGGGGAATAGTAGCTCTAGGGTGAGGGGCATCGATGCGAAGAGATGTGGCATTGTCAAGGGAGTCTTGGAGAACAGAGGGACAAAGGAATAGGAGGCTGGGACTGTCACACACACAGAGACGCCGCGTGTGAGGAGCACTAAGGAAACTCAAGCAACGGGCGCCTCCTCCCTCGGGGTGCGGTGGGAGGACTGGGAATGGTGAGGAGAGCGAAACGGCCCATGCACGGACCAACCTCGTGGAAGCAGGGACCCAGAGCCAGAGGTGATGAGGAGAACAGTGTGAGCTCCGTCCGTGCACAGCTCCCTCTCCCTCTCTCTCCCTCTCTCTCTCTCTCTCCTCTCCCCCCGTGTCACCTGAAAAGGCCACTTCTAGAATTTCATAATAGATGCATTAGATGTGTACATTATAATATTAATTAGAATTTTGTCTGTGATAATAAAAACCTAAGAGTCACAGTCGGACTGTAAGACTATGTCTTTGGAGATTATGTCGTGATAGAAGATCATGGTTATATTGATAAGCAGAGCAGTTTAATAACACTCTAAGTAAAATAGTTTCAATTTTAGCAACTTCAATCATTTTAATTTTTGAAATAAATGTTATATTTATATGTAAATATATATAATTTAATTAAAATAAATTATTATTAACTAGAAGACTAACACCCCGAAATATCAATAGATGCTATTTCCAAGTAATGAGGCTAAGGAGGGTTTTGCTTTCTTTTTACCGACTATATTTACGAAAATGTCTACCATTATCAACTTTGTATGAAAATGTTACTAAGGGAAACACAGAATAGGGTTCTGGTCAGGATCGCAGAGCAGGTAAACGCTGTGCTGGCCTCCTCTCATGACCATCAAAATTACAACTAAACTACGGAACACCCACCGCTGGGAATCCCCTGAAGCCCAGCTGAACGACGTCCTACGATTACGGACACAAAGGAGCCGCGTGGAGGCCGGTAGGAGGGGCGGAGACGCTGAACGTGTGGCCATTGAAAATTAGGAGGCATATCCCGTCTGTAGGGGTCCCTCCTGAGCAGTGAGAGGTCCCAGTCCCACACCAGGCTCCCCAGGCCAGGGCTCCAGTGCCAGGGAGGGAAATCCCCACAACTTCCGGCTGTGAGGACCAGCGGAGATCGTGGCTGAGGGAGACGAGGGTTGCTGGAGTCCCAGGCATTCCTTTTAAAGGGCCCACACACAGACTCACTTGCTGACTGGCTCACTCATTCTGGGCTTCAGCACCGGGCCAGCAGTTCAAAAGGTACCAGAGACAAACAGAGAGAAACCGAGTTGTCTGGCTTCAGGGCAAGGGCTGGAAGGGTAGTTTTCTCCCAGATAAGTGCTGGCAAAAGCCATTGTTCCTTTCTTGAGCCCCTCCCTCGCCCCTCACATGCAGACACAGGTAGGTGCCATATCTAAGTCTCCATCATGCTAGCTAACACCATTCACTCCACCATGCTGATTCCCTGAGACCCTGCCCCACCCAACTTTTGGGTCAACCCGAGCTCCTTCCAGTGGCTTCTCCAAACAAACGGCCTGTCCTAGTTCATGCTCCAGACTCTCCTAAAATCTCTCAAAGGTTCACAAAACCCAAACAAGCCCCATCTGGCCTCAGTGTGCCTGGTACCTCTTGCTAAGCAACCCCAAGCCCTGCATTAGTGTTAGCTGGCTTCACTTCACAGCTTAGCTTCTCCCAGGCTAAGTGGTAACCAACTGCAGATCACTTTGTAGCTCATACCAAGTAGCCCTGGGCAGGGTGAAAGCCGCAGATGACCTTGGCCTGCACTAGAGCCTTTCCCAAGAGGTGCCAGGACCAATATACCCAGTGGCCAGCTTCAGACCACATCAGAGCATCACCCAAGCACCTCCACAAATGACACACCCAAAGGGCAGACTCAGCAGGCATCAGAGCCTCACTAAAACAAATCCTGCTCCTTAGGGTCAGCCTCTGCACAAAAGCTCCTCGATACAGTCATGGCCAGTCCTTACAAACAATCAGCCTGAAAATCAATCCCTCCCATTGATACGCAAACAGCAACCAAGGCTCAACTACAATAGGAGGGCACACACAACCCCACACAAGGGATACTCCAGGCACCTGACTCAGGTGACCAGGGAGACTGACCTCCAGAGCACCTAATACATAAGGCCACTCTACTAAGACTGGGAGACATAGCATCTCTACCTAATACATAGAAACCAACACAGGGAGGTGGCCAAAATGGAGAGACGAAGAAACACGTCCCAAATGAAAGAACAGAACAAAGCTCCAAAGAACACAAGGACTTACAACCAAGACGACGCTACCCAGCAAAGCAAGTCTATCTTTTAGAATTGAAGGACAGATAAAGAGCTTCCCAGACAAGAAAAAGCTGAAGGAGCTCATCACCACCAAACCCAGTATTACAAGACATATTAAAGGAATTTCTTTAAGAAGAAGAAAAAATGATGAGAAATATAAGTAACAAAATGGCAATAATTACATATCTACCAACAATTACTTTCCATGTAAATGGATTGAATGTTGCAACCAAAAGACACAGGGTGGCTGAATGGAGCAGAACCAAGATGACTGCATGTGCTATCTACAAGAGATTCACCTCAGATCTGAAGACACACAGACTAAAAGTTAATAGGCAGAAAAGGGTATTTCAGGAAAATGGAAATGAGAAAAAAACACTAGGGTAACAATACTTATACCAGACAAAATAGACTTTAAAACAAAGGCTGTAACAAGAGACAAAGAAGGACCCAGTAATCCCACGTCTGGACTTTTATCCGAAGAATCCCAGAACACGACTTCAAAGGGACATGTGCACCCATATGTCCACTGTTTACAATGTCCAAGACATGGAGGCAGCCTGGTGTCCGCTGACGAACGAATGGATGAAGGACAGGTGGTACATACTGGCATATACAGTGGGATATTACTCAGCCACAAAAGGAGTGAAATCCTAGGGGGCTCCCTGGTGGTGGAGGGCCTGGGTTTCGGCACTCTCACCAGCACGGCCTGGGCTCGATTCCCAGCCAGGGGGCAACTAAAAAAAGAAGAATGAAATCCTGCCATCTGCAACCACATGGATGGACCTAGAGGGAGAGTATTGTGCCGAGGAGAGTGAGCCAGACAGAGAGAGATGTGATCTTCCTTATATGCGGAATCTAAAGAACAAAAGAAAGGAACTAACAATACAGAAACCAACGCAGAGATTCAGAGAACATGTGGATGGTGGCCAGATAGGAGAGGGGTGGCGGGGATGGGGGAAAAGGGGAGGGAATTAAGAAATACAAATTGGTCGTTACAAAGTGTCATGAGGGTACAAATACGGCATAAGAAATAGAGTCAATAATATTCTAATAACTAGGTGTTATGTCAGGTGGGCACTAAGTTATATAAATATTAGTTACATAAATGTTTAATCACTATGTTGCACACCTGAAACTACTATAATATGTATGTCATTACCTGAGGGTAAGGGGGGAGGGCTGGGAGAGAGGGGAGGGGTGGGGTCAAGTACATGGTGGTGGGAGGGAACTGACTCTGGGTGGTGACACACAACGCGACACACAGACGATGTATGGTAGAGCTGTGCACCTGGGACCTATGTAATTTTTACTAACCAATGTCACCCCAGGAAATTTAACGATAAAATATTGTATGTCAACTAATTAAAAAATAAGAAAGTATTTAAAAACAATAAAAGAATAAAAAGTAGAGGTATACAAATATTATTAGGACAATATGAAAGTACAAAATCAAAGTATTAAGATTTAGGAAATTAGGTTAAGTATTCTGTCTACACAAGGCCATAGCAACTGAGAAAAAGCCTAGTTCTGGGCATCTTGTTAGACAAAGGAATGAGGGGAAGACGAGGACTTACGGGGCTCTCACCAAACTTCTAGAAGCCCCCCAGTTCCTAAGAGGAGTCCGTGTACCTGCATCTTCAGATGTGAGAGCAGTTTCCCCCGAGAGACACCGAGCAGTCAATGGCACGAAGCCCCCGAGAAGACTCCGCTCGCTGAAGGGTCTGCAAACACTACAGACAGGGTCCACCCCCCACTGCATGGCCCGTCTGAAATTCAAGCCCTTCGTGTCAGCCCGGAGCTGTGAGGAGAAAATTCCACCTGGACCAGGGACAAGAACCTGCTACAGTCAGAGCTGCTCACAGAGCGGTCCACACAGCAGCGACACGAGCAGCCCCAGGCCGTGTCGGGGGCGTGCATGGGCCCCCACCCCGGCCCTCGGGAAGGAGGATTTCCGAGGTGGCCAGGAAGTCGTGTTTTAACACACCCTCCAGCCCGACCCCCGTGTGGCGAATGACTTCCTGCTGGCTGAGTGCAGGACGGCGCCTAGGGAGTGCTGAGGCGGGACTGCGGAAATAATCCCGCCATCATTCCTGAGAGCACCGACCTCCCGGCCGGAAGCCGGCAACGGCTGGAGGTCACTGCGGTCACAAGGAGGGTCTGAAGCGGACAGGACGAGTTCACTGCGGTGGACTGAAGGGCAACCCACCACGTTTTCTGCTTCTGCTCCTTAACGGGGCCCCAATCCCCACGCTCTCAGAGGGAAGCCAAAGAAAGAGCTGGAACTTCCCACAGACAGCGGATCTGTTAAAGGGCGACTGAGTAGTGTATGAATGGTCTTGGCCGGGCAAGCTCTGAGGTCAGAGGTTACCAAACAACTGTCCTGGTAAGCCTTAATGGGATGACAGCAACATGTAGTTCTGTGCCATCGTCCCCAGTATGCCAATGGCCTAGGCACAGCTCCAATCTGCAAGTAAGTGGCTTCACTCCAAAGGGTGGTACCAGGGTCCCAGGGCAGCCGCCAGACCAGGGCTGAGACAACAGAAACCTGCTGTCTCACGTTTCCAGAGGCCAGAAGTCCAAGGTCATGGTGTTGTGGGGATCGTGCAGGCTAATCTGTTCTACCCTGTCTCCTACGCTCTCAGCGTTCCCCAGCCCTCTTTGGCATTCCTGGGCTTCCTGAGGGTGACCCAGAGTTCCGCCTGCATGTTCACATGGCGTCTCTCTCCCTTCCTCTCTCTCCCTCCCTCTCTCTCTCTCTCTCTCCCTCTCTCTCCCTCCCTCTCTCTCCCTCTCTCTCTCTCCCTCTCTCTCTTCCTCTCTCTCTCTGTGTGTGTGTCCACATTTCCCCTTTTGATAAGGACCCCATTCTACTCCAGTATGACTTTATCTTACCTAATTACCTCTGCGACGACCCTATTCCTACATAAGGGCACGTTCTGAGGCACTGAGGGTTAGAACTTCAATATAGGAATTTCGTGGAGACACACACAATTCACACTACAGCAGGTTGTTTAGTGTTACGTACTAGGAAGCTACAGCAAACTTCACAAAAATGACCGTTTATTGAGTTCGGTCTAATTAATATTTAAATATCTTTCCTGACAGATTTAGCTAAAATATCGAGCTTTATTTAGAAGCACTATGATATCAGCATTACGAAAAGAACCTATGCCTGCATTACAATTAAAACGCACGCAAACACCGTACAGGAGTAACTAGGGAAACCACTGTGGGCCCGTGGCCGGCGCGCGCGTCCTTCCGCAGAGTCCGCCTGAGCGTGTTTACAAGTCCTCAGCCGAGCGCACGCCGCCTCCAAACGCGCGCGTCCCGTCACTCGTCCCAGCACGGCCCTCTCCGCGGGGACACGCGCAGCTTCACATCGGGATGCTCGCAGCCGCCAGGGCCCGCTCGGACGGCGGGGCAGAGGTGACGCCTTCCTGCTCTCTGTAACGTCAGGCACCGGCCCACCTCGGCGCGCCCTCGTCCCTGTCCGTCCTGCCCGGGCGTCTTCCCCCTTCCCCCGCAGGGCCCCCCGGCCTCTCCCCGCAGCCCTGCTTTATGAGGCGCCCCTCCCGCCCCCGGCACGCCTGGTCTTCTCTGCTCGGTTTGGCTGCGCCCCACTCATCACCTTCTGCGTGCTTCGCCTGGCGACCTGCTAACTGTCTCCCCCGCCTTGGGCCCAGCAGGCCCCGGCTCGGCACACGGCACACACGCAAGCGAAAGCTGGCGAACGACGAACCCGCCCCCTCATTAGCAGCCAATCAGGTCAATTCCAGTATTCCAGTATGGAAAACAACGTGCTTTTCAAACCTGTCCAATTATTGACTGACAAAAAAATCCGAGAAATACTATTAAGTCAAAGGATACAAAACGTTTCAAAGATTCTAATTAATGATGCCAAGTTTGGGCGTCACACTCTATTATCAAGCTTACAATTTATAAATTGTTTGGGGGTATGTTACCACATTTAAATCACCCCAATAACCTAACAGTAGTTCATGGCACTCATCCTAAGACCTACCCAAACATTTCACTGAAACATCCTCATCTGAGATTCACTGGGGAGAAATCAGATGTTGACTTTTGATCTAACAGATGGACAGGCTTGAAATTTAGTTCTCAAAAACAAAGTTCGGACGGGTCGAAAAAAAATTTTCAACCCATCTTACGGGGAGAGTTTTTGAGGAGTTAAGCGCCTTTTCAAGACTTAGGCCAACCAATTACAACACAGTTTTAAAATTCTGGATTGAAAAAGAGGAACCATCCCAGGGGTCTTTCTTGTGCTTGATACAATTAATCACACATCACCCGGAGGCATGATAGGTCACGGTCAGAATCCTGCGGCCAGGGGGCCTTCGTTTATCTGCTATAAACGAACCAGTGTGGACGGCTGGCACTGGGGTCTCGGGTCAGGATTAGCACTAAAATCTTCCCTCGCCCAAGTGCTTTAATTTGTTTGTTTGTTTGTTTAGAAAATGAGCGGCTTGTAGGAAGTTACTAAGAAAGTCATTATGCTTAAATTTTTCAATGTATTTCTAAGTAAACTTTTTCTTCTATGTATTTGTTATTTTTAAAGCATTTTAAGCTTAATGAATTTCTTAGTAATTTTTATTAATTAATTAGCTAATTAACTTATTTCTTACTACTACCTTTTTAAAAAGTGTTTAAACTTGATGAATTTCTTAGTAACTTCCTGGGCACACCAGACCGCTCCCAGTCCTTGCAGTTACGTGGGACCATGTGACAGACTCTGACTGGCCTGTGACAGAAAGTGAGGGATGTGTGTCTGTCATGTATAATGGGGGCAAGCTCTACGTGTTCTTGTGTCTCTTGCTGAGGTGGCCCTGGAAGACACGCGTTGATCCAGTGGTGTCAGAAGACGGAGGAACGTCTGTCATCGTCAGTGACCACGTGGCAGTACATGAAACCGACCCTTGTGAGGCTGAACCACTGGGATTTGGAATGATTTGCTCAGAGCTGCACTCCTAGGTTCGCTGGCTTCACCGCGGTTTCTTGCATTGCTGGTACAGGATGGACCACACCAGGGACCCACCCACTGTTCCTGTCACTCGTCAGGGCCAGGACACGAAGCGTTTCCAATGCGACTACAACCTGTAGGTTCAGGTGCGCACACCAAGAGACAAGAGAAAAAAGGGAAGCTAGCAAACCAGGACAAGTTGCTTAGGGTAAGCCTGAATGGCTCTTGTCCCCTCTCACACACCATGACCTTGTCACTCACCATCTGCACGGGGTACCTACTCAGACACCAAGTGCATAATGCTGCCCCCAGAGGGGATTTAAGAGAGAAATAATCGCTATGTCTACTATTAATGTCACAGACAAAGACACAACCAAGTTAAAGTCACCAGGCCTCTGGTGTCAGATGAAGGCATTTGGGGAAAAAAAAGTGAGAATAGCCAAGAGATGAGAAACGGCCCTTTTTGGATAGTGTGGTCAGGGCCGGGCTCTCTGGGGTGACGCTTGGGCAGAGAGCTGACTCACGGGGAGGGGAAGGCCACGACAATTTATGGAAAGAGTGCTCTGGGCAGGAGGAGCGGTGAGCACAGGGCCCTGAGGTGAACATGAGCTTGGAACATTCTGGAACCTGCAAGAGCCAGTGCAGCTGCAACAGAATAAACCAGTGGCCCCGGGAGGCGGGCTACATCATGTAGCGCCTTAGGCACGTGAGAAGGAGTCTGGTTTTTACACACACTGCCAAGGCGTGCACGCGACAGTATCAGCAGGGCCGTGATAGCCTCTGATTTGCACTTTGAGGAAAGAAACACTCTGACTTCCGTGTGGAGACGAGCCGGGGGGTGGGGCAGGGGCGGGGACAAGAATGGAAGCGGGAGGATGAGGAAGAGGGTGACCCAGTGACGTAACTGAGGTGCTGGTGGTGCAGGGGGTGAGGAGTGGGCACCTTGGGATACGTTCTGAAGGCAGAGCCCACAGGACTTGTGGAAGGACTGGATATGAAGGAAAGAGGAGTGAACGATGATAACAAAGTCTGGGGCCTAAGCAACTGGGCGAACGGTTATCCCATCGCCAAGAGGGGCAGCACCAGGGACAGACGTGGGGGGAGGGGGGGAGCCTTTTCTCAGACAGAAGCTCCACGAACTAGAGGAAGTTCAACTAGAATCAAATGTCTAAGGTACTGACGTGGACCTTTACTCCCTCTGTCAAGATACATGTCACCACATCAGGTACTCGACCCTTTTTGATAGTCACGGATAGAGATATAAATACAGATGATAACAGATACAGATACAGAGGAATAAAACTTGTCACCAAATCATTATTTGTTACACTTTGGGAACCATCCTCTCATAACTCTCTCGAAACATAAAAATGTACACACATATAATTTTACAGATACGGAGCCCATGTTACACAGGCTGTTGTTGTTGTTTTACATTTTGAGTGCCATATTCTATGATTCTTACTTCTGAGAGAAATTCTGAAAGAATTTCTATCATTCAGATTGTTTTCTGTAATTTGATTCTTTATTTTTTTCTGAGTTATTAATACTTCTTAAATAAGCAATAATGATAATATTTAGATAACCTCAGATATACAAAGAGAGAGGCTCTCCAGTCACTTCTCTGTGGGGGAAAAGTAAAATCAGATTAGGGAGCCATGGGCTCTCGGGGTACATTGAGGTGACTCAGAGAGGCCCCCTGCCCCCTACAGTGTACGAAACTGTACACTCGGTTGCTTGCATCCAACCTGAAATACCGCGTTTACTTTGAGCTGCAGCCTGACCAGCACAGAATGAAAGGGTAGTATCTGAACAGGTGGTGCGAGCCTTGGGAATACATCCATGGGCGGACGGTCAGGACGGCATCAGAAATGAAAAACCCTGGGCAGGGCCCGCAGAGGAAACCACCCCGGGGGAAAAAGAATGAGGATAGAGGTGGCACGAGGTGTCATCCTCAAATATCCAAAAGGCTGCCTTTGAAAAAGAAGGGGTTCCTTATTCTTTGTGGCTCGAGTAGTTCCAGAGGGTCTCCCCAAGGCCAAGGTTGTGAACTTCGCAGAGAGGCTGAAAGGGTCCGCCAGGGGAAGACCGGGGTGAGGAAAGGTCGCATAACCGGCAGGAATCAGGGGGCGGGGGGACCGACTGGCCGGTAGCGCTCTGCATTTCTCCCACTTCTTCGATCCACACTGGTAGGTGTCTGGGCAAGGAGGCCACACCGTCATCTCCCTGGAGCCCACGGGCAGTTACACACTCCTGGTGCCTGGTGGTGTCTGATGACAGCGACAGAGGGCTGGGAACAAGCTTTCTCTAAAGAGAGAACTTGACTTCTGTAGGATTCTGTGCATAGTTTTCAAGGGTCTAAAAGGAAAGCTGAAAATGTAAAGATCTGCAAGAGCAAATGACCTTCGATGTCCCTTCAAGGTTTCTAACCTAGGATTTTGCAGTTCGGCCAAACAGTGAAAATTCCCAGCTCAGAAAATGTCCATTGTGTCTAATATTCAACCCGAAAGGATCGATAGAGTTCTACCAGGGCAGAGGCTGAACTACAGCCCACGGCATGTGTTCATGCCCAAAGAGCAATGACTGGACCACAGCCATGAATACTAACAACAGTCATCATAAACTAGAACTTCCTGTCACTGGGGTGGGGGGCAGGGACAATGGGGTTCAGGTTTGGCCTTCCTTCAAGGGGACGAACATAGGAGGCAGCATCTGAATGCACGCAGCTCACGGGACCTCAGGGAGCATGAAGCGCCTGCCTCAACACATCTGGTGACCAGTGGTGTGGGTTCCCCATGAAAGAGATGTCAAGGCGTCGTTATTCAAAGTGACCCTCCCTCGATCGGGATAATCAGAAACAGTTCACAAGTACAGTCAGCCATGAGATTCTCCATCTTCCCTAGGTAACCTCCCACGCCTGGTGACATCACTCAACATGTGGTGACACCAATTTTTCCGGTGTCTTTTTTTTTTTTTCAAGATTGGAATCTGGCTGAAGGCTAAAGTTACCACTTAAAACAAGGTTTGACCCTTCCTTGACACTTCGAAGAAGTGTCCGTGTCAGGGGCCACCCCCACCCCGCCGACTTGCTGGTGAAAGCTTCTGCCTCGCTTTGGTAGCACGTGCTCCTCCTTAACTGTAAAGATTTTCCAAAAAAAACTAACTGACCACAGAGATGCAGGTTTTAATTGTTTTATAAATCTGGCTTGGATACAGTAAGTCAATTGCTATTTTATATGGAGAACGGGACAAACAAATCCCAAGAGATTAGAAATCATGTTCTTGTAGGGTTTCGTTTGCTTAAAAGCTGCAAACGTTAATTTAATTTTAAAAATCATGGCACGCAGACAAAATACGAACAAACAAAGCTGGGGGACACGTCCATCCCCCTCTTCAGAGCCCAGAGCCATGGTGACGTGCATGGTTCCAATTACACACAACGGCTCAGGGAGCTCCGGAGACGCAGCCGGCAGAACCCAAGTGCCGGGGCTTCAACCGAACCCGGTCCAGAAAAAGCCTCAGTCTTTCTTTCAACTGAAACCACTGATTAGACAATTCAGTTCACTTCAAGAAAGAAAAACTCATGCAAAACCCCCCCAAAAGTCAGAGCATTAGGACATCTCTTTTTTTTGCCTCTCCTTTTGAAGCCAAGTGTGGCCCTGTAAGAACCAGTATTCTGTATTTTCTGGGTGGCTTTTAGAACAGCAGTAGTTTGCAAAGAGAAGAGAGTGAGAGACAGAAAGCTCAATCCTTGTTCAGACAGTCTGAAATAGTAACAACCAAGGAGGAGGCGTATCCCCATTATTCACAGATACAGATGGAAAGGCCAGCGGTAACTGGACACATGGACGTTTTGACAAGACGAGCTGTTAATGGATGAGCCCACAGTGCTCATTTCTGGCTTAGTTTGAGCTGCAGGGGGGGGGAAAGCAGTTCTTTTTCATACAATAAAGACACAGTAGTGCAAGGAGGGGAATACGTGCCGGTGGGCTTCCATTTCAGCAGACGGAGCACTGCTGGCGTCACTGCTGAAGGTTCTTTCCTAAAACTGAAAGAAGCCTCAACACCTGCACGTTCCTTCATCTGAAACAGGTGACGTTCTGCAGAGGATTCCCAAGGGGAAGCTTTCTGTGACCGGCTAGGGCATCAAGAGAAGCTTCTGGAAGTGGAGGGGGGGAGCAGCTAAAAAAGCGAAGATTTCTGATGTTAGTTCCGCGCTGGACGTGTTCGAGCTGAGAAGACATCCCTCCAGTCACCGGAGGCCTTCTGAAAAGAACAGAGCTTTGATGACAGTGCCTGGAGCACAGGCCACACGCCCGGGATCCAGTCATCGCTAGGGACAGTGGAAGTCGCTGGTACCTGCTGTCCTCGCTGGTGAATCACGCATGACATAGACTCAAAAGAAACAGACAGAACTCAAACAATAGCATGACATCAATTGCTCCAATAAGCTCCCGAGTGCTGTCAGCTGTCAGCTGACTGTAGACACTTCTGGCCAAAGTGAACTCTGTACTATGCGGGGTTTCCTGAGGGCACTGCCTCTCTTTGTCGCTGTGTCCCCTGAACCTAGAAGCCAGCAAAATGCTTGTTGAACTAAAACAAAGCAGAGCACTTTGAGATTTCAAGTTTAAAATACTCTTCTCAGACAGGAGTTACTAGAACCCAGGGCTAACTCCCAAGCAAGGTCACCGGACATCTTTTCTTAAAAACATTTCCGAACGAGAGAAACGGGAATGGTCTTTTGAACTCAAGTCATCACGTGGCCCAGGCAGTGGACCGGCCAACCTGGACGGCACAGCCCGGGGTTCTGAGCCTGGAAGTCCTGAAGCCGGTTCTGCTCCCTGTAGATCAGCCCTGCTCTTATGTAAGCCCAGGGAAGTCCACCCGTTTAAAAAAATGCATCTCTTCCTGGTTTAGCTTCTTTGTGCAAACTCAAAGAAGCCTCACATAAATGATCAAAGACTTTTCAGTGGTTCCTCCAAATGCACGTCCCAGCAAGGGCAGCTACACTTCAGTACATTTCAATGAATCCTCTCAAACGAAGGTTTTGAAGATGCTTGCCAATGGAATGTCCTGCCTCACAGCTATAATATTTTTTAAAAGGCCTTCAGTTTAAATTAATATATTTGGCCAGACAACTGTATTAAAATTCTTGTTATTTTTTCTGTTATAATGGTAGCCTGTGGTATGACTAGTCTTCTTCAAAAATCTGTGGAGTTATTGCTTCTCTCCTGCCTGGGGGTACATCATATGTTTTTCATTTGAGTGTGCTACACTGCAATACCTCATTAAAACAAACAGGCTAAACGAAAGTCTTCATATCATGCCACAAAGGGCGTCAGCTCACTTAGAAAGTTTCAGAGCCTCATAACTCATTGCAAACGGCTCTTATACCAGCTGCTCAACTGATATTTAATTCTGCTGGGTGATGTCACAAAATCCACGCTCTTAAAATCGCTTGCCTTCTGCATATATATGTTTTCTCGGGCAGTAAGCAAGGGGTGTTTCAGTAGTAAACAGAGCCTTTTCTTCCTATGCAAGAAACATTATCCCACCACACAGACACACACACACACACCCCAAACACTTTGCTCCTACTTGCACTGCAACAAAGAGCCACAGTACAGCATGGGCAACCGAGCCCTGCATGACGCGCCTCTGTCCTGCTGGACAGCTCCTTACGAAGTTCTTCCCAAGACAGACGCCACCAGAAGGCCCTTCCGCTCTTGATTCTCTGGTACAACCTTCGGGGGACTTGCCTACTACTCTTAACCCTGGCCTGGGCCTGTGAGTCATTATTAACAAAGGACCAATTTGTGATTTTTTTAAAAAACATTTCTGCCATTTTTTCTTCTAAGCTTTGGAAGAGGAGGTAGTACGGGGTATCTCATCAAAGCTGCTCCTGCCAAAGCAACCCTGATTCAAAGAGTCCTCAGAAGTCGCACATGAGACGCCTCTGATTTCAAAATACAGTCTGATTTGAAGAATGATTTCTTAAAAGGCATCAACTGACTGAAGACAAGTAAGTGGCCCTCAATGGCCTCCTTCATTAATCTTACAGAGTTTTGCATCTCAAATCCACCAGGATGGCCACTACAAAAACAAAAACAAAAACAAAAGCAGGGAATCACCGGTGGAGAGGATGTGGAGAGACGGGGACCCGCGCACTGCTGGGGCAGATGTAAGAGGGTGCAGCTGCTGTGGAGATGGTGCAGCAGTTCCTCCAAAAATCGAAAATAGAAGTGACTCATAACCCCGCAGTTTCGCTTCTGGGGATATACCCCAAATAATTGAAAGCGGGATCTTGAAAAGATATTTGTGCACCCGTGTTCACAGCAACTTTATTCACAACAGTCAAAAGGCAAAAGCAACCCAAGTGTCAATGAACAGCTGACTGAACCAACGAAATGTGGTCCGTTCACACAACGGAACAGCGCTGAGTCTTACAGAGGAAGACGATTCTAACGCACACTATAACACGGATAAGCCTTGAGGACATTAGGCCAAGTGAAATATGCCATGCACAAAAAGACAAGTCCTATTGTGATTCCACTTATGTGAGGCACCTCAAGCAGCTGAATTCGTAGAGACAGGAAGTAGCATGGAATGGTGGTGGCCAGGGGCTGGGCAAAGGGGAGAATGTAACATTGTTGAGTGATGGGCGCTGAGTTTCAGTTTTGCAAGACGCAGAAGCAGACCGGTTTCACAACAATGTGAATGTGCAATACTTAACATTACCGAGCTGTACCCTATAAAAGGGGTTAAAATGCTGCATTCTATGTTATGTGCATTTTTCCACGATTGTAAAAAAACACTACCTTGAAAATAGCGAGATGTTTTTAGCACCTACTACAGACAAACAGCATTTGCTCTTACACTGGTGACTACTTCGGGATTTTCTTTCTTTCTCTTCCAAAGTGCCTTTGCTCATTGTCTCACTCATTCCTTCAGATCACCGGTATTTGCAGGTAACCCGCAATGTGTGAACCTACAAACTGGGCATTCTGGAAGATCCGGAGATGAATCAGGGACGCACTCCACACTTAAAGACCTTGCAGGGACAGAAGGACTGGTAATAAAAGTTGTTCACTGCCCAAAGCTGCTATGTTTTCTGTTTTTCATTTCAATCACAATCTCACACAGTCTGCCGTGTTGGCCCCATAAATTCACTGACGTTTACAAGTTAAAGTGCTTGGTTTTGGTACAGCCTCTCTTTCCCGATGAAATGCTATGGAATAGCAGGGGTAGCAGGAACTTCCTGTTAAACCCTCACCTTCAACCAATAACAAAACGTAATTCTTTTTTTTTTTTCAATCGACACTACCTGCTTGGTGCTCTTTCACATCTCGTGCTCTCTGCTTCTCTGCCCTGCCTTAGCAAGCAATCCTAGGTTATTAGACGTGATGACAAGCCACCACATGGGTCTCAAGCCATCAGCTCCCTCTCAGTACTATGGAAGGGCTTCCATCAGACTGGGACTGGATACCACACTGGGATATTAGCCCTGAAAATGGATCCTCCAGGTAGAAGGTGAGGTCGTCTCCAACCAAACCCAACCTACACATAAGGGCCCTGGGAGCCATCAGAGCAGTAGCTCCATCGGGGTAAACCAGAAAGCCGACCAGGCAACACCACGGGGGAAGAAGCCCACACGAAAGTAACTGATTTCCAAAACAATCATCCTCTCCGAGGCCTGAAATACTCTTTCTCTTTCTGAGCTGCCTTGAGAATGCCTCTCCGTCCTGCTATACCAGATCTAGCCTCGCCTCCTAAGTGAAGTCTTCCTCTGGAATGTCACCCTCTCCTCTGCCCCTAGCGTTCTGTCCGTCCTGCAAGAAGCAACTTGTCTGCACAGTTATATCCTGGATACAACCTGGAGGCAGCGCCGTTTGGAATATTCCGAACCCGACGCAGAGCCCGAGGCGCTGAGTGTGGTGGCTGGAAAGACGCACGGTCAGGCCAGACAGCGAGGGGTCACCGGTGTTCGCGTTTCAAAATGCGAGATACGGATTGTGCAATTAGCCACGATCCATCTGTACTCAAACATGCCGCAATGATTTGACTGAAATGATTTCAATCCTGAAATTTCTTTTTGCAGGTTAAGTCTTCGCTTAACCACAAAAACCACAGCAATAAAGCAACAATAAAACAACACAAGTGCATTGATAAATTTAACGCATGTACTTTTTTTTGTTCCTTGGTCAGTAGTATCTCAGCATTTAGTGCTGTGGGAGGGGAATTCAGTCCTACCTTGGTCCTCGAGGGCTGTGAAACTCATCGAATTTGGTACTCGACCCATTTCGACATGCAAATGTTGTCCCGGGCCTCGTCGCTTGTTTGGTACTTGTTGAGCCTCCTGGAACCCACTGACGACAAGCACCGAGGTAGCACTGTCGAATTAACTGTGCCCCTGAGTATCCCTTCCCAGCCCTCGGACCACGGAGATCGGAATGTGCCCAAAGTGACCTGATGGGCAGACGAGGGAGGGTCCCCCGTGCAGTCCCCGCTCAGGTGACTCCTGAGCTCCAGTGGAAGGGGCGCTATGTGGGCAGTGCCCTTGTCCTGGGGCTAACCCAGCAAGGGCAGTGGGCCAGCCGGTCAGCCTCCACGACTTCAATGGCATCGTGCAAACTCGCCACGCTCCTCGGCCCTTGGCTTTCGGCCACATGGCCCGGCGTGACTGGCACCGGCCAGGAGACGGCGCTGGAGGGCCGGGCGGTGTCCCGGGTTCGTGCTGCAGCCTGCAAGTTGAAGGAGCCCTGGGTGCGGCTCTTGTCCAAGCTGACGAGCCTGTGGCCGCCGCACAGCTACCGGAGCTCGCTGGCGGTCATTTCCCAGAGTGCCCCCCTCACGGCCACATAAAGCCTCTCCCCCAAGAAGAAGACTGCCCGGAGTCGAGCCGGGACAACCGGGAAGCCAGAGAGAGCAGTGCCACCTCCCCAGATAGGAGTAAGTGAGCTTCCTTAAGGTCGCAACACCTCGGGGCTGTCCCCTGCAAAAGGGAAGAGAATGGCGCTTCCTTTGCTTCGCTCACACGCCGCGAGGCCGGGAGCTGGCCCATGGGCGCGGGCACGTCACCGGTAACGGTGTGGGGGCCCTGCTCCGTCACCAACGTGCCCTGGGTGGTCCGCCGCCACCTACACCGAGCAGTCAACAAGTTAGTCACTTCTCGGCCTGTGCTGGCCCCACGGCAGCCGCCAGGCCGTGTGGCTACCGCCCACTTGCAAGGTGACTGGTCCAAACGGAGAGGCGCTGCGAAGTCAGCACCGGAGCCGCGCGGCCACGGCTAAAGCTCAGGAGTCACTTCTATACCGATCGCACGTTTAAAAGTTCTGTCTTGGATAGCACGGGTTTTCCAGGCGGCCACTGAGGCAGACTCGAAACAAACGATTCAAATGTGATTTAAAATTAATCTCACCTAATTTTTTTTTTTTTACTTTTACTTTCTTTAATGTGGCTGCTAGAAAACGTAGAATTACATATACGGCTCACGTTCTATTTCGGACAGTGATGCTCTAGAAATAACTTCTGAGTTATTTTTAAGCGGGAATAAATCAATGAATGAAGCCAAAAAAGTTAAAAATGGGAGACGTTTAGGAATCGTGTGTTTTTCGGAGCTGCTGATGGCGTCCTTCCCCTCCATCGGGTCCCGTTTTGGCTCAGGTCCTGCCCCTAAGCACACTCGGGCCGGAGCCATCCTGGGGGGCCGACTGCACGTCCCGTGAGACCACATGGTCCCCGACCCTGATCCCACCCGAGTCTCAGGGGGCAGCGCTGCGCCAGTCCTTTCTCGATCCTGGGTCCAAGGTGCTTACCTGATGTTTTAACGTCATTATAGAATATTTAGTTCTCCATGGCCACTCTTTAATTGAGGTGACAGTCGCATGATAGGACAGAAGCCAAGGGGACAATCGAGTGGCATTCAGCACATTCACAACACTGAAACCACCACCTCAGTCTAGTTCCAGAACCTCGTCACCCCAAAAGGAGACCCAAATCCATGAAGCAGCTGCTCTGCGTCCCCCCCCCACCCCACAACCCTGTGTTTTCTGCCCCACTGAGCTGCCTTTAGCTAGAAGGTGAAATTTAATTGAAATTAGTAATGAACTCCAAGCCCACAGGGAGGGACTGTTGTAACACCTCTCCGTCTCCTGGCGGAGAGTGACTCCCCTAGAGCACAATGACGAGAACAGGTACTCACCTCTCTCCCACCGTGATGGAGTGAAACACCCTCCAGGGAGCGAGGCCAGGCCAGGGGTCAGGTTCCGTGATCAGCGGTTAGGCTCAACTGCCCCCCGACACATCATCACAGAGGTAGACCCTGCCTTCCGGAGCTTTCTGGCGCCCCTTGCTACTCAGTCTAGTCCCGATGAGGAACTAGGCTCCTCTTCTGAGCGTGAGACGTCTCAGTCTATGTCCGTAAGGTGTCTGCCACCCATCAGCGGACTAACCGGCTCCCCACGCTGCCCGTGCAGAGGCATTTTGGTGACGATGACGGTGGCGGGTGGTACAGTGGCAAGGATGAGGGGGGCAGCTGGAGGGCCGGGCCCGGGGGCCAGGCCGTGGACGCGCCTGCCCAGCGCAGGCTCCGGGCTCCGGCGGCGGGGCCCTCCGGGCAGCACCCCGGGCTGCGAGCGGGTGGGGGAGGCGGGCGTGCACACTTCCAGCCTCGCTGAGCCGGCCCGCAAGCGCGTGTGCAAAGCGCACCGCAGCACGCCTGTCTCGCTTTTCTCGACAAGGTTTTAAAATGCTGCCGGACCCATCTGGATGAAAGATGCCATCCAATTATAAATTCTTATTACTCTTTTTATTGCCTTGTAAGAAAGAGTTCTGATGCTGGCTTTTACGCACCCATGTGTTTCTGTTTAAGGAGCTTCATTCAAATCAAATCTGAAGAAAAGTCCAGATTACCCAACCACAGTGACCTGAGTAAAAGTCCCCTCAGTCAGGCCGCTAATCCAAATAAATTCCGAGTATGAAGGTGGGTTGCCTGCATAGTTCTGGCTACCAAGTGCTCTGTCTTCCGTCCCCCCCCCCACACCCATTATCAGGGTACACGTCACTGCACTTGGTTCACAATAACGGGAAGGTCCTGCGTTATGCCGTACAGGGCCACTCACTGGGGTCTAAAACCAGCCTAAGTGCCCGACAAGCCCTGAGCATGATCAGAATCAGCAATCATCACATGAGCGTTAAGACAGTAAGTCAGGCTGAAATAGAGTGTGGAACAACCTAAAATTTATTTTGTGAATGACTGAGATGAAAACACTTCCAAATTACTCCAAAAACCAGTTTTACTTCAAACTGATTTAAAATCAAGATGAATAAAACATACACTTTGTAGCATACTTAAAAATAAAAAAAAAAAACTTTAGCGATTCAAGCAGCATTCACATCATTGCTCTTAAAAACAGATCATCTCAAAATATCAATAGCTTCAAAGTAAAAATACGATCCACGGTTAGTTCTAGACTTCATTTATAAATTCTTCGAGATGCCCTGTGATTTTTCAACCTAAGTTACTCACATTACTGACTTTTCTTTGTATGTAGGTTGCGATGGCTTATTTATGAATTCTGCGATAGGTCTGCTAGGATTCTCCAACGGCTAAAAGATGTTTACAGGACAAATGACATCATCACCATGACAAGCTTAACTGTGTTTACACCAACTGACTGTGGAGAGGGTCTTCCAAACACACTTTAAAATCTCAGTTATTATGCAGCTTAATGCGTTCCTGATGTAGCCGGAGTGCCGCACTTCTAAAAATAGAAACACAGTTTTGCGAAATGAAATGAACGTGTCTGATCTCTCTTCTGCATGACAAATTCACATTCTCCCAGGACAATATGAGGCTTAAAATGTGAGGATCACACCAATGAATGGTGTGATGAAACAGAAAACAAAGAAAGTGCTGAACAGGTATTCCCTACCAGTCATTACTGTGTAAGAAATAAAAGAATATTCTATAGAAAATGAAAACTACCCAGGAAGTGCCTGTTTTAGCACATTTACTGTTATCAGTTTAAAACTATTAAAAGCTTTTTAAAATTTTTGCTACCTGAGATTACGCGAGCTAACGTCCTCAAGCAGAACGCACCTACCCTGTGGCCATACAAGTTCCATCTGAACATGTAGGGACGGACCTTCCCGTGATTTAAAATGCAGTCCCACTGCTGGGCGGCCGATGGGACAGAGCTGACCTTTCTAAGGAGCCAAAATCGCCCTTTCTCAAGCTTTCCCCACTAATGCAGGTTCTGTCCTAGTCTGGATTCATACAAAACAAGTGTAATTTGTCTTAGACACTATTGTATCTAAAACGTTTACCATCCTCCCCAAAGCCTTCTAACCTCCAGGTCAAACCTCCGTCAAAATGTCCTTGAGAAATAGGTGTGATCTCAGACCCTTGCTCCTCCCCCGTCCCGCCACCCCATTCTGTCCGCCAGCATCCCCGTAGATGCATCCCCTCTGCGTGCGTCTCCACATGCCAACAAGGAAAAAGAAGAGCGAGGACACCAAAGTACGAGGGGAGGTCACCTCTAGGCAGCGCTGGGGGCCATCTTCATTTCTTCTCTGTGCTTCTCAGGGTTGTCCCAATTTTCTGCAATGGGCATATGTGACCCTAATAGCCACGCAATTCCATATTCATTCACTCAGCAACCAGTACTGAGCCATCCTATGTGCCAGGAACTGCTGTGTAAGGGGAAGCTGCAGCCACGAACCAGAGAAATGAAACACCCCGAACCCCGTGAACCGACCTTCTCACGGAGGAGACACGCAGTTAGGAAATAAAGTCACCTAACAGCGGGTTCTGAGGTGGTACAAAACCGAGCAGGGGAACGGGGTGCAGTGCGGGCACTGCTGAACAGGGTGGACAGGGAAGGCCACGATGCAGGTGACAAGGGCCTAACGCAAGCGAGGGGACAGCCACGTAGATGTGGAGCAGGACACCACAGACAGAAGGGACGGCAAGCGTCAGGGTCCTGTGGCAGCAACATGCCTGGAATGCGTGCGCAACACCAGGAAAGCCTGTGGGAGGTGGGGAGAGGACACGGGGGGCGGGGAGCAGCTGTCACTGCGGTCGGAGAAGCATGGGGTCTGAGGTTGCAGGGCCTTGTGGGCGCCTGAGGACCTGAGCCTTCCTGCTCGGTGAGGCAGAAGGTGCTGGAAGGCTTGCAGCAGTGCACTGACACAGTCTAACTTCACTTTCTCACTGGAGGTGCCTGTGGGGAGCAGACCGGCGAGCGCCGATGGCGGGCGGCACACCGAGGCGGGAAGCGGGGCCAAGGCCGCGGGGGGGGGGCCGCGCTCCGGGTCTCCAAGTTTCAGCCAACAGGCTGTGTGAGCAAACGCCATTTAAAAGAAACGTCTGGAACCGAACACAACACTCCAAATGTGGTCTTAACCGTGGCAGAAGAGACGGGGGATCTTACATGTCCTGTCCCAGGGTCCCCTCTTCTAACACGCACAGAAATCCTAGAGATGACCCGACCGGCACAGGGAGGGGGATTCAGTAAGGTCCACAGCCCCCATGGGATCTGACCAGCTGAGGGCCAAATCCAGGCTCCAACCCACGCCCCGCCCACCGCCTCCTCTCTGCACCTTCCTCCGAAGCTCCTGTGTCCTTGCTAAGGGCCCCCCTTCCTTGACCAGTGGCATTGGTCCCAGATCCTCACTCAACTCACGGCTTCCCCTACCGCCCGTGGTCAACTCGGCGCCGACTTCCTAGTACCCTGACATCTCCCAGCCCCTTACTGACCAGAGGGCCGGGTACTCCCTCTCATCCCCCAAGGGCCAACGCCGGGGCCCAGGCATAGCTGGAGAAATCACGTAACTCTACTGGTTGGGGCCACCACAAATCCTACCATTTTTAAAACTCATTTGGAATTCACTTCTACTCTTTAACTTTACTAATTCCCTTCCCCTGTGATTCCCAGCACAGCTATCGGAAACCTTCCGTTCTCCTGCCTCTTCCCCCAAATCTGCTCTCACTGCACCCACAGAAGATGGCCTTTGACCTTTCCGTGTTTGTTGAGAAGAACAAGCCCACAACATGGACGTCCTTTCCGTGTGAACCTGTCACTCTCGTGATGTCTCAGCAGCTCCACCCACACCCCCCGTTGCTTGTAACTCAGAGAAAGACTGTCTCTGCCCTTCCACACGTGAGCCCCGCTCCACGCCCCGAGAACCGAGCCCGCCGACGCCCTCAGGCGTGCTGTCCCACCCGCTGCCTTCTCCCGTCCGCACCTCCGGAGTTTCTTTCTACGATGCCGTTTCCCCGGGGCAGGAGAGATTTCTCCCATCCCAGGCCCAACAGCCCAACGCGTGTCCCCACTCCACGTGAGCCAACACTTGACGGCTCAGTTCCCCTTGTTTCAGCAGGAGCTGATGGAGCCCATGAGACACCGTCATCTCAGACGCGAAGCGCATGGTACAGGCCCGTGCAGCACCACCTTCCGCACAGCACAGTGCGCACATCGCACCAAGCGCTCGCTTTCTCTTTAAGTACTTGCAAGCTGGCTTCCGGTGAAGGTCACTGACAGGGCGCCCGTGACGTGGCCACCCGCGTTCCAAAGCGACACTGTCCCCTCGTTCAGGGACCTTCCAAACGCGCCAGCTCCACGCCGCCTCCTGAGCCCCAGCCCACCTCCCGCCAACATCTCCGCTCAGCTCCGCAGAGCCCGAGGTCAGAAACCACACGCTCTGACCCGTTCCTCCCCTTTGCACCCCACGCCGCACTTCTCTTTCTCCAGAACCAGTCCAGTTCCCAGGCACGGCACCCCAATCTTGCGGCCATCGTCAACCGCTCCCCCACCCTGACGCCCGAGGCTCTGGCAGTGTGGAAGGCGCCTCCTGGACAAGCAGCTCCTCAGCGGCCTCGCGCCGTCCTCCTGGTCTGTAAGTACCCCGATGTGAGTGGCACCCCCCCTTAAAATCTTTTTTCTGTTACAGCATTTTCTTAGAACGTTCAGTGCCAGGTCCGACCGGCCCCTGCTCGCACAGACGTTCTGCAGTGACAGGGACCCCGCCAGAGTCCCTTCGCCCCTGCGCAGAGCCGCACGCACGGCGCGGGGAGGGCTGCACCCCGGGGGCGACAACAGCGGCCCACTGCAGACAGCCCCAGCGCCGGGGTGCTGAGCCAGGGGGTGCTCGGCCCAGCCGACAGGCATTAGGAGTAACATTTCTCTTCCGGGCCCAGAAGGCGACTTTGCCTGCCGGCAGGCCTCCTGCCTGTGTGCGGAGCTGCCTCTTCCGGCTGCCTCCGACCTCCCCGGTGCTGCAAGAAGCAGGCTGAGAACCGACCCGCAGGGGGCACTGTAGCACCGGCGGCCTCGTCCGCCAGGAATAACTTCCAGGTCAGTTCATGGGGTGCTGGGAGAAGAGGGGGGGTTTCCGCCATTGCTGGACCTCACATGTCCTGATCTGGCCTTCACATGAGCTTCCCATGCACGTGGCTATGGGTTTTCTCGCGCCCACCCCTCCAAAGAGATGCCATCAGGTTAGCGATGAAAGAGGCCACATTCTTCCCGCATCCATACGTGTTTGACGGTGTGAAGTATTTACAAACCCTCCCCTCCCTCAAGTCACTAAAACAAAGGGACTCATTCCCAAAGCAAGGGAGGAGAGAGTGCTGCCCGCCAGTGGGAAAGGCGCCACGCCCAGGTCACCTGGGGAAGGCACCACGCCCAGGTCACCTCAGGAGGGCACCACGCCCAGGTCACCTCAGAGGGGTGCCACGCCCAGGTCACCTGGGGAAGGCGCCACGCCCAGGTCACCTGGGGAAGGCTCCTAACAGCACGCAGGAGAAAAGCAGACGTGAGCAGTGAGGTCCTCTCCATTAACGAGGTGAAAAGGCAAATGGAAAGAAGGCAACTGGACCCCAGGCCATGTCCGCCGTTAGCGCCAAAATCCCCCTCGGACCCGTGCCGGCTCGTGGGGGCTCTTGGTTGTGTTGTGTTGCTATTTACCGCGTGGAAGCTGATTTGCCTACTACAGGCCAGCTACGCTCCTGGCCGCTGAACTATGTCCCTGAATCTAACACATGAGAATATTCCGCCACCAACAGCTCCGTTCCGGGGGCCAGAATTTGTCAGAAGGCACCACTGCTGATTTGAAGCAACTTTCAACACCATCACATACAGCGGAGCCACGAAATGTGCCGAACGTTACATGACCCCTTACTTCTTGTCTAACCGAAGAGAAGTACCTAGATGCTAAGCATGCAAGTACTGAAGTACCTGAAGTTAGGACATCTCAGAACCGCTTTGGTGACACGCACGATGATGTTTTTCTTTAGAGAGCTTTTCCACCACATCGCCCTCGGGGTCTTTCCCCCAGCCCTTAAGGTCCAGGAAAGCAGCACGGCTGCTGAGATGCCAAGTTCAGCCTTTGGAGTTCAGTGAGAGCAAAAACTTGCAAAATGCTCTGATCGATCTGATTACTTGAGAGTGAGGACCATATCCCCTCCCCGCCCAAGGAACTGGCTTTGTACCTCATGCCACCAAGAAACCCAAGACAGCTTTGTGACACCATTGATAAGCTGGTGGTTGTTTATTACTAGCGTAATTTTTAAAATCACACTCCAAAAATAAACCCCCATCGACCAGCGCAGGCAACCATTCTAAGGCTCCTCAAGGTCACTCCCCTCGAACAGAACCTTTAAAGGGAAACGACACAATAATTTTTAGATGCTCAACACTGCATGACTTTGGAGCAAATTGTTTAAATTGTTAGTATTTAGCGATGTGTAAACGCTCTGCAGCACATTAGAATCTAAACACCAGCCATGCCCAAGCCGGCCCCTGACAAACTGAATTAGAAGCTCTGGGGGTGGAGCCCAGGCACAGGTGTGTTTTTGAAGCTTCCTAGATGACCCCTGTGCATCTGAGGGTGTAACCCAGTGTTACATCATCTGAAGGCTCCTTCGAGTTATTAGGCAAGTTCCAGATTAAGGTCCCATGCGACTTCACATCCTGACACTCATCAGCTGTGCACCACAGACAGGGATGACGCTAAGAGCTACTTCAGCTGCGTCACAAAAATTTAGGACTAAAAACGTCTCTCCATTCATTACGGCTTAGGCGCGCCTAGCCTGCACGTCCCACATGCAGTCTTGCGATTTGCTGTTCAGAATGTAACACACACACACACACACACACACACACACACACACACACACAGTGTGGTGGCTGCTGGGGATTATTTGCTTTGCACGGACAACTTCTTTAGTTATATAACAGCACAAAGTCGTGGGAGATGAGTCTTTTGAAAGAGAGGCTTGCTGGTGTGCATGTATTTGTTCTCACGAGAAAAGGACCGTGCAGAGCAAGAAGCACCAGCAGTAACATGGGACTGAGCACCTCCGTTCACACGGACTGTCTGAGCCTGCATTTCTCAGAACGCTCAGCACAAAGCGAAGACCAAGTGTCGTGGCTTCCTGTGGGAGGTGCCAAGCCAGGGCCGTGGGGGTCAGGGATAGAAGCGAGGCGAGGAAGCACCGGAAGCAACACGAGGTGACGCATCACCGCCACCACGAGCCACGCACGGAGACAGCATTCTGTGTGCAGATGCCTGCCCTCAGCCATGCACAGGCCTATGGCAGGTGGAAGGCGACACCCCACCTCACAGCCCGGGAGGGTGAAGAGGTATTTTAGTCGCCTGTATTGTTCCTGCACCCTGTTTGCCATGGGTCGGAGTCAGCCTGTACTTCGGGGTTGGCATCTGGCCCCGGAGGTGACCATCCCCAAGCCAGACTCTATGGACCGTGGCGGGTGCATCAACCACCTGCAAAAGTGGCCGGAGTGCCTAGAAACCCTCTGGTCTGGCTGCTCAGCCATGGGCAAGAAGGCCCAGAACCTCTGGGGGAGGTGACGGGCAGGCCCCAGGCAGCAGACCTAGGGGGAGACCATCTGCTGGGGCAGCCAGGGAGGCAGAGGACAGGGCCTGGGGCCTCAGGGCGAGGGAACAGTCAGAGGCCCTTGAGATGCATTCAAACACACAGCTTCTTTAACGTCTATACCGTCTGAGCATGTGACTTCTAGATAATTGAGGGGACACAGACCGTAATGACCACCAGCCAGAGACAGGCCACTATAAATGGGACTCGGTTTCACACAAGCTGTGTGACACAAAAAATAGGTAGCTAAATCAGCAAGGGTCGCAGTCAGGAACAGAAGGACAATTAACAGATTGATAAAACTGACTAGAAAAATCTAGAAAGGAACCTCTGATTATATAAAAAGGCGACATTTTCATACTGGTTGGATTAAAATGAGTTATTCAATACATAGCACTGGGACAATCATTCACTTAAAAAAAAGCCAAACCCCTATTTCACATCTCGTATCTAAAATATCCAAATAGATTAGAGATGCAAATATTAAAAATTAAACCAAAGAAAATACGGATAAATATGTGTGCAATTTAGGGTGGGGACACTCTGTCAGGAGGAGCTAAAGGCAGAATCTGTAAGAGAAAATCTTGATAGATTAAATCACATTTTAAAACTGGAAAATACTCTGTATATTGGGAAGACTAAATAAAATTAAAAAGCAAACAGTTTTGTTCTGTTCTCAGTGACAAAAAAAATATATAGATTCTTTGTGGAAAAAAAAACGAGAAGATTTTCAACACTCTGGGGAAAATGTTTGAAACACATTTGACAGTTTTACATCCTTAACACAGAAAAAGTCCTCCCATTTTTTGTTTTCTTTACTATTTAACAAAAGTTTACTTCCTGTCTACGGCACAGTAAGCCCTGTGCCTTGCAACAGTAGGACACCTGAGGAACTAAAGAAGAAAAACTTAAATGCACAGGAAAAAAAATGGGCAAAGGACATGAAAAGGTATAAATAGCAATAAACTCCTTGAAAAATTAGTAATACAGGAATGCAAACAAAAAAGACATATCAATTTTGGCCATTTATACAGTCAAATTAGAAAATATAATAATGAGTATTAGCAAGTATTGAGAAAACAGTACTCATGTACCGTGCGTGTTTAAACTGGTATAAATCTTCAAACGGAAACTGGGAAATTCTTGCAAAATATTACAATTCTGCATAAGCTTTGACTTAGCAATGCTACTTCTCCGGTTCGGACGGTCTGTGAGGATCAGTAACCAAAGATACACCGGGTGGTAAGAAAGAAAATGTGTTTTTTTAAAAACCTAATGGTTAAATGTTGAACAACTTAAGTCTTGGGACTTTAACCAAAGAGAACAGCGTGATAATTTAGATGTAAAAGCTCTTAAAGATGAAGATTAAATCCTAACCACATGGGGGAAGCCATGTGTTTGGGGACAGTTTCCCTGGCTTCCTCAGAAATCTCTCGGAATATTCCAAATATGTCTTTTGGGGTGACATCTCCAACTGAGATTGGGGAGATGTACAAAGTTTCTACCTGTGTGTCAAGATGTGAGCAAAACTTTTTAAAATTCTCTGATTCGGAACCATTTTATTACTTTGCAAATACTGTTGGCAAAAGGCATTTTATATGTCATTGTGCCATGTTTTCCTTTTATCTTTTAACTGCAGCAGGATGCTGAGGCCCAGAGTTTGGGTCTCCGACGTGCGGCAGAAGCCCTCCTTCTAAAGAGAGGTACCAGACTGCTGGGGTGGGACAGCCTCGGGGTTGCCCCAGAGCTGGTGCGTGGACGCGGCCCATCGTGCACAGGAGGAGAGGGGCGATGACAGGAGGAACGTGTGAGTGAGCTGGGGGAAGGGGGTCCAGACCACACCCTTTTTCCCCCGCCCAAAGCAGGTCACAACCAGGGGAGGCAAGAGACCTCACGTGGGACAGGAGAGGGAAGTTCGTTTTAGGAACGGCCTTCTCCACGCGCAGGAACAACGGGGCGGGGCCGTGACAGCTACGCCTGGGCCTGGGACACCGCGGGGGGAGGGCTGATCTTCCTGAGCCGGTGGGAGGAGCAGAGGTGAGGCAATAGATGAGGCTTCCTGGGCGCGGAGCTGGGTCCCCCTCAGCCACTAAAATGCTACGCGTACAGTTGCTGGCACCCCAGTAAGCATGAGCACGTGTAGAAATCACAGGGGTGGCAGTTTTAAATTTCAGTCCTCAAGTAAATCATAATCCCTGCTATCTAGGCGCTACTGGGCATTCTGTCTCTCCAAAGGCATTCCAAACCTCCTAGTCCCAAACAGGACATAGTTCTCTGCCCCTCTGCAAGTCACCGAACAGTAAATGGTGGAAGTGTCATGTTTAACGTAGGCACAAGGTGCCTGCGAGTCCGGAGCAGGTCTCCGTGGAACCACGTTATTTCCCATCAGGAAGTGGCTTTAAGTGTGCCAAGAGGAAGAAGGGACACGTACTGGATCCCCTCACCACACACAGGTGACAAAAGCGACACCGCACCCTGGGGGGCCCCGAGTTCCCCTAAGAACCGCAGACCGTGGAGGCCCGCGTAAGGGAGGTGCAGTGACGAGGGCGCCCTGCGTGCGCACGTGGCTGAGGCTTCAGCACAGACAAGGGCTGACGGGTGCACCATCCTGCACCGAGATGGAGGGGAACACCCAAACAGTGCTGGGATTTATGACCCCGTAATCAGATCGTGAAGAAAATGCTGGAGAGCTGAGAGGGCGAGGGGTGCATCGGTCCCCTCTGGGCCCACGGGGCCAACAGAGCGAGTGTCGCGGTACGCAGTGCCCCACCGCCTGGTGTGGAAGCCCCAGGAGTGCGCCACGGAGGCCCACGGGAGTGTCCCCCCGCCAGCTGTGTCCTCTGGGCTGAAACTTCCGAAATCTGGTGGAGGCAGAAAGCTGGGGCCGGAACGTGAGGAAGACGAGCAGCGCTGCCTCCCGGTGACCGACCCGCCGGGGACCGCCCTGCTGTCCAGCACGGCGCAGAGTCCCTCCCCTTCGAGCCCACTCATTTCAAGCACTGAGGGTCACAGCGGCGCAGCCCAGGCCCCGGCAGCCTGAGGCCCGGGCAGAGGCTGCTGTCGGACCCACACGATTTGGAAGTTCGGACTTCATTTCTGACCCTTGTAGTTGGCTGTGTGTAATCCGCACCTTTTTGCCCAAATTTCTGAGGGGAAAATAAGAATGTGCATTACACATGGGCAATACTAGTTCTGTATCTAGAAAAATGTTTTTAATTCTTTTATGTATGCTCATGAGTTAAAAGTGCAACTCTAGAAATCAGTAACGATATCCATATGCAAAATAATACCCTAGAATACGATAAACAGGGTTTTTATGTTTAAAAAAATTTTATACAAACATTTCTTGTACCTTGTATCTGTTCTTGTGTTTTGTAATTATTTGTTACATACAATTTCTTGTACCATAATATATTAAAAAGTAAATGCTAAAATTCCTTTATAATACAAAAACAAGTACCTAAATTTAATTCAAATGAAAATTTGAATTAAAAAATTAAAATAAAAGATTTTTTTCCTGAAAATCTGGGCCAAAAACGTGGGTGCACATTCTACACAGGAATGCATTATAGAGGGCAAAATACAGTAACCAACAACAGACAGACGTAACCAAAAGCCCTAAGGGAATTCACTGTCAGCCTTAATTTACAGAAGAGGCAAATAATACGAGGGGAGACGATTAGTTTCTCGAACTCATCCCAGAAAAAGTGCTACACACCTCACTGCTGAGTATCACAACGGTCACCTTTCAAGTACTAACTGAGTTGTTCATACGGTGCTGCCAATGTAAGTGCACGGAGGCAAGTTTGCGAACGACGACAACTCTGAGGGCCATTCCAGAAAGAGTTCCCAAACTGCTCTGAAGGGTGGACTGGGCGCTGGCGTCGGTGCACAGCTTCCCAAGGGGAGGGCTTTGAAGGTGACCGGAGTGATACTCAGCAGTGAGGCATGCAGCACTTTTTCTAGGACGCGTTCGCAAAACTGTCCAACCTCGTATAATAAAGAGAATAAAATATTGCTAATCCAGAGGTCTAAATCCTAGAAACATCCAAACAACAGAATTAGGAGTCTAAAAGGATTTCTAAAATAATCATCTATTTTCTTCAGCATTCCGGTTTTCCATCCCGGTGGTCCTTGATCACGGTGGTTCTGTCCGACAGCAAAGGGCCCCCACGCAAGGCCAAAGGAAGGAAGCTACATTCCACGCTGTGAACATCACGTGGCTTTCCCGAGTGACACACGTGAGCTGCTGAGAAGACAATCCTGCAAGTGCAAACACGTCCGCGCTCCCGGACAGAAAGCTGACGTGACGACATCAAGCTAACGACGCCGCTGCTGGACTTCCCTAAGGACCTAGCAGCTGCCTCCTGTCGCTGCTTCTGCAGACACTCGGCAGCCTCGGGGGTGTGCCACTCAGATCTCCCTGCAAGGCAGGACCCAGGGCTCACCTGAACAGCCTCCAGCGGCTCCCAGCTCAAGCCCTGCCTCAGTCCAGATGCCTCAGGCCAATACCGAACACAGCGTGGGTGAGGGCCTGCCCATGCCCGCCCAGCGCCGGGCCCTCCGCAGGCGAGCTCTGCTCCAGGGGTCCCGATGGGCTGGTCCAAGGGTGCAATCCCTGTGGGGTCTGAGGCTCTCTCTGTCCAGTCCTGCTGCACTCTCTGTTTACCGTGTCCACGGTCCCCCCACCCCAATAAACTTCGTGCACCCCTTATTCTGTCTTTGCATCTGCTTCCGAGGAACTCACCTAACAGAGTGCTCCGAAAGCTACTGAGAGGTGACTTTCCATGCCCCAGTGTGAAGACTGACTTTCCGGAAAATAAAATTTCAATTATCCACGATGTTATTTGGCCATTTCAAAGGAAATGAGCAAACATCATAAATTTTAATCTTCAGCCAGTGAACTGATGATGAAAATGCTGGTATTGTCATTATGACACAAACTATTTAGGGTTATATGTAACTTATTACTTTTACATTTTCAAATAAATGTAAATACTTTTATTTGATGTAAAAAATAATAGCAGATAATAAATCCGTCAATTGCTTTATAGAATGTACTAACAGCAATCAACAGATTTTCTAAAATACATACTTTATAATACTGTAAAATGTGTTTTAAAAAAACCCGTGAGCATAATGCTAAGTGAAATAAATCAAACAGAGAAAGACAAGTTCTGGGTGATCTCACTTTTGAGTAGAATCTAAAAAACCAACTCAGAAACGGAGTAGACTGGTGGTGGGCTGGGGGGTGGGGG
>PVJL010007628.1:0-20117 GCA_004026885.1 Lyroderma lyra | reverse complement strand
GAGATGTTAAGTAACTCTACTGTGGTAATCATTTCCCAAAATAGACCTCTTTCAAATCACTGAACACCTTAAACTTATAACGTTAAATGTCAATTATATCGCAATAAACCCAGCGGGGGACACAAAACAGCAGCAACGACAACAAAAACCTGTCATTTCTTTCTCATTCACAGCCACATTTCTTCACCAGGTAACGCTCATGCCATGTAAGATTCAGTTTTTGGGTTTTGTTATTTAATTTCAGCTTTGAAGCACCAAGTATCGGGTCTTTCTAAGTCTTTTTTATTGGGTATATGTGAATTTCCCATTCCCACAGTCTAAGAAACAAGAACAGGAGCACATTTGTTTAAGTTATTTGTAAGATAAAAGTATCTTCTCTCTTTGAGTCTGCTTTCTTTCCTGACGTCTGTGCTCGTTGCTAGGATTGTCTACTTCACGTGTGATTCTCCCAGGACGACCTCCCCTGACGGCCAAACAGGAAACCCGCCCATCAGCTCTAGGCCCACCTGCAGGCTCTAGATTGCTTCCGCGACCGCAATGAAAACAGGTAAGTCTATGCTACCCCTTTTTCAAACAACAGTGGAAAGGAAGTATTTGAATTGCAGGCTTTTCCCAACAGCTAATCACGAAAAATTTCACTTGCTTTTGATTGTTACTTCAGGCGCATACATTTGATGCAAGACGATCAAACGTAAATATAAAGATTTTAAACATAACTCATTTTAAACTTGGGTTTTAAAACAAAGGACACAAGCATCACATGGTTAGAGTTATAGTTTTGTCTGCCTCGAGCTCAGTTGGCTCAATAAGACCACTAGCATAAAATTTTATGGGACTAATTTGGAGGTCCATATAAATGGGCGTTATTGCTTATTTTTGGATATTGATAATAGCAGCATATTAGCAATAAATGGGTAATGCAAATGAGCTGTAATTTCCAGAAAATCCACAAAGAATCACTGAAAATTAAACAGTCATTCTTTGGTTAAATCTGTTTACTTTTTTAAAAGTACATCCTCAGAAGTACCATGTACTCTCAATTAAGCAAAACACGACTAGGATTTTAACTTAACCCTGGAATTTGATCTTTAAAATTAAAAAGAAAAATACTTTCTCTGCTATTTACAGTTCCTGCTTTGGACCAATCCCAACATCTGGATACCAGAGTCAGTGCAGCGAATCTATGGAGACACATGTGCAATTTTACGCCTGCAAACCCCGTTTTTCAGGGTGGAAACCACGATGGTCGCTTCCCCCTGCAGCTCTTCCTCCACAGAAATCTCAAGTGCTCCCTACACGTACCAGGGGGAGAAATCACAACCCAGTATCTGTGCATGCACAGAGACCCCTAAAGTTTTCCAAAATAATGCTTTCCCCTTCTGTGTGAGATGCACCCTGGCCATTTCCACTCTACCCCACTCCCTCTCACTCCCTTCGGAGAACACCAGGCTTGACTCTCTTCCACAAACGGGCCATGACCTGCACGTGGAAAAGTAGGGCCCGAGAGCCTCGCTACAGAAAGGCCGGTCCTCAGACCGACAGCACCGGGGCCTTGTTTGAAGGGCAACTCCAAAGGCCACCCTAGTGAACTTGAGTGTGCACATTCAAGTTCAAGAAGCCTTGCTCTGGAATACAAATCTGCAGAATCCGTATCTGCCATCTGAACTGAATTTAGATCAAGAATGTGCCTTGAAACAGCCTCTGTTCAAAGAAGCTCTGTCATTCCACGGACTTCAAGAGGCAACACATTTCCTGGCAGGGGAGTTAGGTGCAAATGAAAATTTATCCTCAGTTTAATCAACTACATCCAAAGGGGCCTGCATCCTACACGGGGATCCCTGGGCCTTGCGGGACTTGGGGGGAGGGAAACGAGGGGGTGCTGAGTGGGCCGCAGTCCATCTGTGACCATATACAGCAGAGAGAGAGCGTGTGCATGCACAAGTGCGTGCGCACACACGAGCAGGAACGTGAGCTTCTTCTGGGGAGGAAATACATGACAGTCCCAGGTTTTGAAGAAGTTTCATGATTCAAGAAAGCAAGATGCGCTATCAAGCTGTGAAAAGACGGGGAGCTTGCATGTATGTGACTCGGTGACAGAAGCCAATCTGGAAAGGCTGCACACGCATGACCCCGCTCTGTGACAGGCCAAACTGCGGATCGGTGCGAAGGTCAGCAGGTGCCAGGGGCTGTGAACAGGCAGAGCCCAGAGGGTGTTTAGGGCTGTGAAAACACTCCACACGACCCTGTAATGGTGGCTACATGTCATTACACATGAATCCAAACCCACAAAACGCACAGCACCAAGAGCGAACCCTAATGTAAACCATGGACCCTGGGTGACAACGACGTGTCGGTGCGGGTTCAGCGATTGCTAACAAATGTACCACCCGGTGGGGGCGTCGATAACGGGGAAGGCTGCGGGCGTGTGGGAGCCAGGGCGCAGGGGAGCTCTGGACTTGCCTCCCGTTTGGCTGTGAACCTAAAACGGCTCTAAAAACCACGCGTGGTATATATAAACACAGCTACGAAAGGACGCTCTCTCTCTGCTGCACGTCGGCTGTGTGGTTGCGATCAGAGCCACAAGGAAAGGGAGAAAAGTGTAAGAGCAGGTGAAGACTGAACAGGGCCACCTGTCCCAGCACAGAGCAAAGATGCGTGGGTCCCTCCAGCTCCACTGTGACCACCGCTCATTTAATTCAATCAACACATACAAGTGAAGTAGCCACTAGGCACAACGAGAGACGCAAAAGTGATCATGTGAGCACGTTAAGTGATGTGTGTCACTTAGAAAGCACAGACAACAGGCACACAGAGAAGTGTCCTGTTGTAACTACCCCTCCGCCCCCCCAAACGGCAAGGAGCCCACTGTGAAGATCTGGAGGACAGGTAACAAACGCAAGAGGCCAGGGAAGGTCACTCTCGGGGACTGGGCCGTGGGGGTGGCCATGAGCACCGTGACGGGGACGCCAGCCCCTCTGGTTGGTCTGTGGCCCACTTCGAGGGGTGCACCCGTGCTCGCTACCACATGTCCTGACGACCCACCCTTCCGGGGCGGCGAGCAGGGGACACTGCACCGCACAGTCGCGTGGGTGCGTTTTGCACGGAGCGCCCAACTCGCGATCGAAGAGCCCGGACTGGACGCTGCCAGCCGTTCTGGGGTCTTCTGTGAACAACGAATGGCTTTGTGGGCGGTTTTTAAAATAAAATATATTTCCTTTTCTCTCTGTTAAACAAGTTATATAGTAAACACCAGAAAACCAGGCAAGAACCTTTTTAAGAGGCGGAAGGAAAGACAGGCACGTATGTGAGCGAAGACGGGTGTCTAGCTCACGGGGCAATCGTACGCGCTGGAGGGCAGGAGCAGACCAAACACGATCTGTGGGACCCACAGGACAGAGCTGGGGGGTAACGGCATTAGAAGAGAATTCGTGCAAGTTGTCGAGAAGAGACTGAGTCCTGTCAGCCCTGACTGTGGAAGGAGGCGCCCGTGAGCGCCCCGCGTTCCCCCGCGCCCCTCGCCGCCCCTTTCGTGGCCGGGCCACTCCACACAGACCACGCTTACCAAGGCCACCAACCGGTCCTGGCCGCCACCGCCCCGGCACGCTCCTGCTCCTCCTCCTCGTCCCGGCCTCCACGTGTTGGGGGGACTCAGGTTGGGGGGACGCGCAGCTCAAGTCCGCTCTGTATCTCGGTGTCTAAGTGAGCTCATCTCCTCGCCCGGCCTCGAACACAAGCTTCTGACTCACAAATGTGAATGACGCAACCGATGTAAATTATACTTCAAGGGAGCCGTGAAACCAAGTTTCCATCAGATCACGTCACCCATTCTGCTCACCACCATCCCGTGGTCCCGCTTCCCACACGCAGAATAAAAGTCCCGAGCCTCGCACATCGGAACCCCAGCATATGGCCTCTCCATTACGCCCCAAGCCCACAGCCCGCAGCCCGACCCGAATTCCACGCCAGCCCAGTCCCCTTGCCTCCTGCCCAACAGCCTTCGTGCATGCTGTTCCCTGTGTCACTGGGCTCCTGCTCTCAGTCCCCTCCGGTCGGTGCGCACTTCGGCTCCTCCCGACGCCTCCCCCTCACCTCTTATGTAAAGCTGCCCCTCTCCCTCCGTGCTCTTTAACTGCCTCTGGCTTCCCTTACTTTTTGTGCAAAGAATAACAAGGAGCATTAACATCTGAATATATTACATATACACATACGAGGGGGACCCCAAAAACCAGAAACTTATTTATAGAGAAATGTGCATTTATTCTCACATGTTTACACCTCAGGCACCTCAAAGGGCTCCCCGTTGGATGCAGCGCGCCTATCGGGACGCTTTCCCACGGCTGCAAACAGCTCCTGAACTCATGGACGTTGAGGCCTTTCGGTGCCTCCGCCGTTTTGTGTCCCCTCTTCCACGTCGGCAACACGTTTTCCTTTGAGGACTTTTCTCATCCGGGGAAACAAAAAAAGGCGCTTGGGGAGACATCAGATGAATAGGGATGAATAGGGAGGGTGTGGCGTGGGGGTCCTGCTGATTTGGGTCCAAAACTGCTGAGCACTCAGCGCAGTGTGGGCAGGTGCACTGTCATGCTGCACGTTGCTCGTGTCAGTCACCCGTCACGAAATGGGCAAACGCGGTGACAGAGTCTCCAAAAAAGTTTCACTGAAGTTGAACGCACCTCTCACAACAAGGCCAGCTGGTGCGTGCACACACACGCACACACACACGCACACGTTTATACATACATACATACATACGAGGGTGTCCGGAAAAAATCCAGCCGTAAGGCCTCTACTTGCATATAGCACAGCTGGACACTTTCCGGACAGCCCCCGTGTACATTGGAGCATATCCTGTCTCAACTCCGAGGACGTGAGCTTCATGTCAGCAGGGATCTTACCTGTTTGGTTCCCATCATTCCCAGCGATGTTAAATGAAATGGCTCAAAAAATCACAAAAGAGATCGTATAACTCACTGATCAATACATGAAGAGATGACCACTTGCGTAAGTTTCCAAATGAAATAACACGTATCAAAGCCCACTTTCCACCCTTCAAATCAGCACAGGAAGAGCACGAGGAAGGCAGAGGGGAGGGGGCCGCCGGCAGGGGAGCACCTAGGGCCCCGTCGTGGGACCACAGGGCGGTAACAGACCGGCGTCTGCCGCGCAGAGAGGAGGTGCTGCGAATCAGACGAGAAGTCAAAGGCGACAGGGAGAAAGATGGGCCTGGGTCACTGGGAGAAGTGGCCGTCATGGGGGGGGGGGGGCAAGGGGATTACTATGACAACTGTTAAATGGTGACGACGGGGATGACGATGGCAGCTCGCCGTGGCCATTTACCACACACTGTTCCAAGGCCTTCACGTGAATCAGCTCACCTGACGCTCCTACGACCCAAGGGGGTGGATACCATCTTCCCCGTTTTTACCGGGAAGAGAACGGAGGCTCAAAGGGGCTCAGGCACGGGCCCAGCATCGGCTGGCAAACCTGTCTGAGATTGGGAAGCAGGGGGCCTCACGCTCCTCCCGAGCTGCCTGGTCCCACAGGGAGGAGGTGCTAAGCACGCGACCATGCTGTAGGACGCGTGGAGCGGCCTCGGTGGAGGCTGGAACCCGAATCTTAACGAGGAGCCACCTGTTCGCGGGGACTGTGCAGCATGCCTGGGGGAACACGCCATAACCCCGCTGCCTGCACCCCGAGCACAGCCGCCAGCAGTGGGGGACGGAGCTCGGCCCCGAGGGGAGCAGGAAGCCAGCAAGGAGAGACCAACGGGCCAGCTCAGCCCCCAGGAACCTCACAGGATACCCGCAGGCAGGGCCGTCAGACCTGACATGTCGCCACTGCTTCTGCCCTGTCAAACGCCTTGATGTTTTTAAACAATATTACCTTTCCCGGTTATAAGAGTAATATGCACTCCTTATAGAAGCTGTAGCAAATGTTGCTCTTCTACGTTAAAGTAGGTGCTACTACCCCGCAGATAAGTGGAAGTGCAGCCATAACAGCCACCAGGCCACCAGGCCACCAGGTTTGCCGGCATGTGCTAGTCCTGCTGGAATCCGCCCGAAGCTGATGCATAAAGGGAAGATCAGGCAGCGTATCTAAGGCTTGCATCTTCTCCACAGCACACGGACTTTGGGGGGAGGCTCCGGTGTCTGCTGAGTACACCCTCAGAGGTTAAACTTTCTAACTTCCTGTGCAGCCAAGTGACTATAACTCAGATTCGCAAATCCATGGGAAAGGCTTACAATTCCGTGGGTCCTTTGACTGCCTGTGCGATCCCCCTTCTCCAGAGATGGGGTGCATCTCAGTCCCCACTGGGAGAAGTTGCTTAATGCCATACTCGGGATGAGGACCGGGGCGCCCTGGCCAGGAGCTCTGACGTGCACCTGCCTCGCGTTGTCCCCCGAGTCCCACTCAGCCGCCGGGTCCTCAGCCTTCCCAGGGCCTTGCGCTGACGCTGGCTACTTCTGAACACGCTTTCAGGCCCCCTTCCGTCAATCACGGCGTTTAAGTTTAGCATCTTTTCTAGGCAGGACGTTCAGCGTTCCTCCAGAGCAGCACGCAGTCACGAGAGACAGAAGTCAGCTCAGCGGTTTAGTGCAGATTAAGCACCGACCCTACGGCTGCCCAATTCTTTCCAGAATATTCCCTGTTCTTCCCTCTCCCCTTCTACCGTTATTATATAAGACTATGCTAATATATAACACTACACGTTACTAATATAACCATATGTCATGCAATCGCTATTTTATTCAATATTTGTTTTAGCAGAAAAGCACGGTGTTAAACCACGCAGAACAGACGTCTTGAGTATGAAAGGCCCATTTCTTTCCTCCGGGTCCGTCTACGGACATGAATGCGAAGGAGCCCTGTGTGTCTGCCTCCCTGCACACCTACAACGGTGGGCCACCTCGGGGAGAACGCGAGTCTTGTTCAGATAAAACAAAAAAAAAACATTTCAGTAGCGATGAGCCGAAGACACGACCGTCCACGACTGACAATAACACACCAGTGGAGCTCTTCATGTGCCAGGAAAAAAGGCGCCCCCTCGGCCCAGAGCCGTCTCAACACCCAGACGCTGACTGAATGAAGTCCCCAAATTGGGTGTTTGAAGGAAAAAGAGGAAGGCAATCGATTTTCCTAGCCTTGTTGTCAAGGACACCAATTACACACACACACACACACACACACACACACACACAAGGAAGTCCAGACATCATTACTTAAATTCCAGTTGGCGGAACCTGGTGGATACACAGAGGAAATCAAACATCTCTAATACAGCCCCGTCCGCCTCGGCGCTGACGTCAGCGAGCAGTAACCGTGACGCCCGCTAACTGGCCAGTTCATCTTCAGAACACACGGAAGCAATCCGAGCGGAAATGCATTTTTAGAAAGCTCTCAGAGTTACTGCTTTTCAGGACGGTCCTTCACTTACATTTACATGGACCAATCCAATCAGAGGTGAGAACACTACTTATTCCGAGATCAAATCCAGAACATTCCCAGGAAACACATTTTCAGAGATCACGTTCCTCAGATTTGTCTGGGACTGTTTTGAGCTTGATGAATTAACAACTTTTAAAAATCTGCAATGATTTCTTGTGGACTTTATCATTTCCTTCTGGGTGGTTGGAACAAAGTGCCAATCAAAATGGATTTCGGTTGCTGACCCTCCTACTCTGAAGTGTAAATGAGTTTAAATTTGCTCCGTGCAGCTTCGTAGTCAACAGAGCCTAAAAGAAAAGTCTTTACCATCCTCCTGTCCCCCACATCTGTGTGTGGCATGGTCACACTCACCAGATATGTTCCAGATCTTTCTGAGAAAACTTATCAAATCCATAAGAGATCTCCCACTTGCCCTTCTGTAGACATAGCTGCATTGTCCCAATAAAATCAAGTTACAGTGTCACCATAAGGGTCTGGCCCTCTCTGACCCTGGACACAATTCGTTTTGCTCAGCACCCTGGGACATCCTCTATTTCTGAAACTTCAGGAGTTCCCACAAGCTCAAAGCATGTGCTTACTTCTAATTCCACTTCCAAAGAACTGAAATGTGCATGTGTGAGAGTTGCACCCAGCAATGAACACTCCCAAATACACTGTGTGTATGTCTGTGTGTGATATTTTGAAGGGCATTTTATATGTGAGTCCAAAAAAAAGACAGAGAGAAGGTAAATTTTTCAGAACCGTAACTTTCAATTACAAGCCACTTTTCATTTTCAATAAACGTTTTAGGCAAAGAATATAAATTAGTAAAACTTACGAGGCCACTCGGGGAAAATGAATTTTACGGGGAACACGAAGACCTGGCACTGCAGGGAGTGACCTGGGCCAGTGCAGACAGCTGAGCTGAGCAGCACAGGTGTGGACAGCGGATCCGGAGCGTGCAGCCGGCCCCCACTTCCTCCGTGCCTGTGATCTGGGTCCCCTCCGGGCGGCTCTCCCCGCGTGCGTGTGCGTGGGGTCCTCACGTGCACGAGCGGGCTTCCTCTCAGGGACTTGCCTTGGCAGGGGTCTCACTTCCCTGTCTGCCCCCGCCAGAGCCGCAGGGAGGGGTGCGGGGGGGGGGGGCAGGTGTGACACGACGCACTGCTGAAGTGTCAGCAGGCCCAGATCAAACGCCGTCTGAGCACTGGAAATCCAAGCGCAGCCCCCCACCCCCGGGGAACCCCCAGCCCCGAGAAGGAGGCGGTGGGGTTACAACGGAAGTCAGAAGAACTTGGACGTGGCTTCCTACGCTAATGCAGGGGTCAGCCGTCTCCTCCCGCCTGGGGCCGGAGTGAAAGTGCTTTCAGCTTTGCGGGCCATCTGGTCTTCGCTGCCGTTGCTCAGCGCTGCCACAGGCATGGCTGTGTCCCAGGAGAGCTGTCTTCAAGGACAATGAAATCTACATTCCATATATCTGCATGTGTTATGAAATACTGTTCCTCTTTTCATTCTTTTCAACCATTAAGAATGTGAACACCGTCTTCCCAGCTCCTGGGCTGTACGGAACAGGCGGCGGGCCGGGCCTGGCCCACGGACGTGGCCGGCTGACCCTGCATTAGCCACCCTGCGGGCCAGGAAGGCCCAACCAGTGAGGAAGCCCAGTGGCCTCCTGGCCCAGACGGGACCTACCGTGATATGAGCTGCTGGGTCCGGGACCGTCTGAATCATGTCCTTGGGCAGGCCGGCTCGTTCACCATGTGTTCGGGACCAGAGACAGCTAGGAAACACAAGGGGACAGCACAGGCAACAATAAACCACTGTGCTTCTGAGTGTCATCGTCCAGCAGGACTGAACACAATACACCAATGGTTAACAGAGAACAAACAAAATCCCAGCTTTGCACTAAACACCCCTGTCCGAAAGCACCCTCTGAGTCTGTGGGGGGACTGGAGAACATGCTTCCTTTCATTTTAGCCCCAATAAAACTCCAGCAAGACAAGCGGCCCCCCAAAACCACATCGTGTGCACGTCACGCACATCGTTTCACAGACAGCACCTATAAATGATCATTTAAAGAAAGAACACACACACACACACACACACGAGACATTTTCTATTATATTGAGAGAATTAGACTTTTTCCCACCAAAACTAATTCCATCCACACGCCCTTTTGAGCTTCAGAACCGAACTCTTCATTAAAAAGCGCAGCAACAGTGCACGTGCTGATGTGGCTGTCCTTGGGCTGAGGGCTCCGCACGACTCTAAGAGCTGCGATTCCCGCTGTCCCGGCGGGGACATGGACACCCAGGGTGGTCACCGATTTGTCCAAGGTCACCAGTTAACAATAAGCAACAGAGTGGCCTGACTTCGAGGCCTTGAAACAATTTTGGTTTGACATAATTAATAGGTTTTGCCCTGCATGCTGAAGATACTTTAATTCACTGTTTAATTTAATTTAAATTAACTTAAAGGTGGCCATACCCTAGGGCATCAGTTCCCAAGCAGCGTACACATACCCCTGGGGGACGTGCTGGGCCGTTCAGGGGGACGCAATACACAATCAGTAATGGCAAGAAATAAGTAAGTTAAAAAAAGGAAAACGCTAGTTACAGAGCAATAAATGTTAAGTTTGAATCACCGTTCATGGAGACACGTCACAGTTAGATCACACTGAGAATGCTGATGGGTGGGGGCGCGGCTGTGAGCCCTTCCTGCAACCGCTCTGCCACCAATCATCACGCACAGCTTCAGAACGACCCATTTGCGACGTTTCTGGGACCTCCCCCACCATATAAACACAGCCGGAGCCAGACTGTTGGATCAGTTTAGTTACTGAATAAAAGTTAAGTATGTTATCTTTAATCGTGATTGTTTTCAAGTAGTTTTTCTTTTATTTCATGTTTAGATACTCGACCATCATTATCAATATTTAACAGTGTTACAAATATTGTAACATTAAATCTGGGATTTCCACTTTTAGTGCAGTAATTTTGCTTTCCTAACTTACTGCCTCATTTCCACTATTTTACATGAAGATGGGCGCTGAACCAAAGAGTCAGCATTTAAAAACAGCTGTTTTAAACACAAGGGGTGCAATGGATAGAAATGGGTTTAGAAGGGGTGCACATGTGGCAAAAGGTTGGGAACCACTGCCCTTGGGGCTCAACACCTCATCCAATAGTTTCCTTTATTCGGATTATAAACCAGCGGATTCTAGTCGTCTGCCTGCCCCTCCCCCTTTCCAGCCCCTCCAGGGCCCCGCCCTCCAGGGCCCCGCCCTCCAGGGCCCCGCCCTCCAGGGCCCCGCCCTCCAGGGGCGCCCAGGCACAGACACCTACAGGCGGTCACCTACAGGCGGTCACCTACAGGCGGCCTCAGGCAGGAGTCCTTGCCTCTGGCCAACACCCCACCTGGTCCAGTCTGGCCATTGTGACACCATCTGGAGATGAGGGGGTGGGAGGAGAGAAGGGCGGGCGTGTTTCTCCCCCACACCTGCCCACCACCCATCTGAGGCCATGGCTCTCGCCACAGCTGCGTTCTCCCGCCGCCTGTCCCATTGGGGACCCTGGCCCAGGGCTCCAGGCCCCAGCCTCCGTTCCCCTTCCGGCCTTTGTTTCTCCGTTGGTCTCAGCCATCCGGTGCCACTGCAAATACCTTTTCTAATTTATGCTTTTAGGTGCCACCTCTTTCTTTTTTAGTCAACTACCACGTTCTTGTTGTTTCCTTCTTTATAAATCTGGCCTGTGACTCTAAGCAGTAGTTGACCACAAAATGAAAATAAACAGCTGGGTTACAGGACTCTGGGCCCAAAGCTGCCTTTCAAGTTCACTGTTGAGCACATTATTCCAGGAGCATGCCAGAGACTCACGGGAGTCCCAGCTACGTCTGGGTCCCATCGTGCTGACCCTCTCACGGTGCAAACACGAGTGGGCCTCTCGGGGGCTGCCGTCACCTGCGTGCTGGGGGTTGGTCCCCCAAAGGGAGTCCTGGCCAAGAGGCTGACAGACGTGGAACCGTCGGCATTATTTTTTACGACGACCAACTTTCTTGATCTTGCAAAGTATGCTGTCGCTTTTTCCCAAGTCCAAAGCGAGTCTTTTTGGGAGATGACACTTGCTTTAAAAAAACGCGAAAGCAATGAAGCGCTGTCGTGACATGGGACTGGGCGGCCGCTGAAGGTAACCCACACTCTTGGCGCGCTGATGAGAGGACAGGCCGAGAGAAGATGGGGACCTGGCCACAGGCTGCTCAGAGCTGGCTCCTCCAGCACAGGAATGCTTCACCTCCCCCAGGAGAGCGGCAGGCACCGGAAGAACACTGCTCTGCGCCGAGGGTCCTCCAGCCCAGTGGACGTCCCTCCCGACAGGAGGTCCCCGAGCAGGAGCAGGTGGTTCTTCCTACACGTCGGCATCTCTGCGGGGAAGCTCGCCCCGTACAGCTCCTCCCTCCGCACACACGTGCTGCTGCTCACCCCTCACACTCCCCACCCCTCAATTCCTGGCTGACTTATATAGCTGCCTTTGATCCAGACAACACAGTGGAAGGGATGTTCTGGGGTATCTGAGCCCAGGCCTCCACAAAACCAGAAGCTTCCCCTTCCTGCCCCAGGGAACCTGGTCCCCAAGCCCCGGGCCGCAAGCCCCTGGCCTTGGCAAAGTTATGACACCTTACTGAGCTGTTTGTACCATGCTGCCAATGTAACCGCATGGTGGCACGTACACGAACGCAATCGTCACATTTGGGTACGCCAACAGCCCTGAGGGCCATTCGAGAAAGAGTTCCCAAACTGCTCTGAAGGGCGGACTAGGCGCTGGCGTCAGTGCACAGCTTCCCAAGGGGGGTCCTTCAGAGGTGACCGCAGTGACATTCGGCAGTGAGGTGTGGAGCACTTTTTCTAGGACGAGTTCCTGAAATTAACTGTCCGGCTGCCTATGGTTGCGCTGTGTGCTCACCCCCCAGAGTCCGTTCTCCTCCCATCACCATGAACTTGGCTCCCCCTCCCTCCGTCCCCCTCCCAACTTACCCTCAGGTCACCACGAAACTACTGACTGTGTCCCTGAGTTTTTGTTTCATTGCTGCTTTCAGTTTTCTATTCCTCCTAGTGTCAGAGGCTCCTGGTTTCCTCCGTCTGGGCTATTTCACTTGGCATCTCAAGGTCCACCATGTTGTCACGATGGTGGTTCTTTTAAGCTACTAGGTTGGGGTAGTTAATTACACATATAGATAGCGGACATGCTGTAAGTGTCCTAGATACGTGCAGAAGACAGAGCTAAATGGCTTATGTGTCACTTGCACACCACGGTAGGTTGCAATGCTGGCTGCAGTTCTCCATTCCGCCCTGTGTCCACACCTTTTGCCACATGACTGTGATTCTTCTCACCACTGAGGGCGAGTTCACTTCCCCACTCTTGTCTGGGGCTGCCATGTGACCTGCTCCAGCCAACAGAATGCAGCAGGAAGACAGGGTGCCAGTTCCTAGCCCAAGTCTCAGAACCATCGAGTGTTTCCACCTGCAACTTCCTACCACCACAGGATGTGCCCAGGCCAGCAGGCTGGAGGATGAGAGGCACGTGGAGCAAAGCCACGTCACCTGATGTCCTGGCTTTGGACCAGACAACCCAGTGGAAGGGATGTTCTGGAATGTCTGAGCCCAGGCCTCTAAAGAAAGAGAAGCTTCCCCTTCTGCCCCAGGGAACCTGGTCCGCAATCCCTGGTCTGCAAGCCCAGAACCTTCCAGACCTGACCCTATGAACTTCCTCATCTGCCCGTGCATTTGTATCCTTTCCAATAAACTGTGAGGGTAAGTACAGCACCTTCCTGAGTTCCGTGCGTCCTTCGAACCAATTATTGCATCGTGGAAGGGGGAGGGGAGGTAGAAACCTCCAACCCCGTAGCTCAGATGGACAGAAGTGAGGATAACCTGGGGACCCGATGCTCTCACCTGGCATCTGAAGTGGGGGGCACAGTCTTGGGGTTGGAAGCTACCTGCGGGGAGTGTCAGGCATCCCCACTCCGTGGACGTTCGCACCCTGCCACTTTGTTTCAGCCAAAGACAGACACTGGCACGTGCTGTCGCTGATGGGACAATCCGAGGAGGACTTTCGCTTTGGCGACAAAAGGCAGAAGTCAGAACTGGCCTTCCGTGTTTGCTCTACAGCCGGCGTTACAGGGGCGGCAGCGCCCCAGGCAGCGAGGGGCACCCCGCCAGGCGCCTTCCCCTGGGGACGACACTCTGCACGCCAGCACCCGGCCGCCAGAGCACCTGGCTGTCCCCGTTCATCTTGCGCACTGTCAGCAGGGTGTGCCCCACGGTGTCAGAGAAGCCCAGGGGCGCGCCTACGGGTGCTGTGCTCCCTGTAAAGGCGGCACAATTAAGCCTGTCCACCACGGGGAAGGGCGTAAAGACGGCATGCGTGCACCGAATTTGGGGGCTGGGACTGGTCACAATCTTTTCCATATAAAGCCATCGTAACTGCTTCCTCGGCACCTTTTCGCCTCAGGAAGTGTTCATAGGAATGCTCTACTTTCGCGGAGGGGAGATCCTGCGCTCAGCTGGTGTTGGGCAGCTGGGAGGTGGGTTGGGGGTGGTGGAGGAGACACCACATATTTGGTCTCGGGAGGGAAAAACCCTCAGTTACCTACCTGCAAACGGCCAGAGGCTCATACAGGTGTGAGGCCGGGCCCGGCCGGTGTCCGCGCCCACTGGCTAGTCCCCGGGGCTCCCGGGGGGGCGCGCTGACCGAGGAGCGGAAATCCCCATGACTCCGAAAGCAAAATTTCTGAAACTGTGGACCATGCAAGTTGCACAAAAAGCATTCTCAATCAGTAAACAGCTCATTTTCATACAGGCCCTTGGTTAACTGGCCAAAAATATCCTTAATTTAACAACTAATTTTTTTTTTTTTTTAAGCTACGCAGTCATGACATAAAAACCCTGCAGGCGAAACGGTTCTGAGCAAACTCATTCTAACGACAACCTTCACGGACCGGGCTGCTCCCGCGGCACACTTGTTCTACACGAGTGGCTGCTCGGCATGTCACTCTCTTCCCAACCAAAGCTACCACAGGACTGCACGGTCCGACCCCGGCCCACCCTTCCTGGGCCAGCGGCCTCCTGCGTAGAGTGGGGGGAGGGGGAGGCAAGCGAGGTGCCCACCACCCGCCGGGCACGCAGGTTAAGGAGGCACCCTCCTCCAGCTCCCGCAGGGGCAGAGGCGGCCAGGGGACATCTGGACACAGGGACACGCGCAGAGGGAGAGGGGTGTGAAGACACAGGGAGCAGAGGGCCGTGTTCAAGCCAAGGGGAGGGGCCCGGAGCAGGTGCGCCCTCACGGCCTCAGAAGGGACAGCGTTTGCCTCTTGGGGACAGGGGCTATTGGGAGCTGGCTGCCTTTAAGAAAGCCTCAGGAAGAGCCTCGGAGCTTCCCCCTTCCCTGCCCAAAGGAATCCCGGGAGACGAAGAGAAAACACGCTTCAAGCAAGGGAGGTGCCGCCCCGCTTGTGAACGAGTGCGCAGGAGAGGAACCCGCGGTCTGACTGCGGGCGCCCCTCCGGGCCCCACTGTTTCCACCCGCTGCCCGCACGCGCCCACAAGAATTCCTTTGCCAAGTGCTCGCTCCTTCTCACCTACCCGTGCACTGCCGACCTCCCCTTTGAACCCCAGACCGCTACGCCCGTTCCCGAGCTCAGGAGGACATGTGACCCTCTGCCGCCCGATCTGGCCGCAGGGCCCACCCTCTTACGGAGCCCCCGAGCGGACAGATGCAGCACATGGGGTCATTTTGTCCTTTCAATCTGTTTCATCTCGATTATTAAACTGGACAGAAGAACGAAGAAAGAGAGGAGGGGAAACAGTCCCCTCCCCCAGACCGGACCCTGCCAGCACCTTGACCTTTGTCACCGTCTGTGACAGAGGGAGTGTCCGCTGCCCGAGCGCCCCGGGGTGTGGCGCAGTTACACAGCCCTGGCACACGAGCAACCAGCTGCAACACTGTCGCCGAAGAAGATCAGAGACCCTGATGGGGACACGGCCCCGGGGTCCAATTTAACTGCACTGTTTCTTACTGGAAGAGCAACTCATGTCAGGGACATCCTGACATGACGTATTGCTGTCCCACCTACTCATCACTACGGCTTAACTGTGGCAAAGGAGAGACTCTTTCTAGTTCCGCGGCCCAAGTGAGCACCGTAGGGGCCCCACCACGACCTCGCCCAACCCCGGGGGTGCTGTTCTGGGGGGAGCCTGACGGTTCGAGAACTAAGGGGGCTTGAGCACCGAGTGCTGAAACCCTCCGCCCTCGTTTTCTGTGCACAGTTCACGAACGCAGTCCCATTCCCTGTGCGCGCCCCTTAGCAAGAGGCCCCAACGGAACTCGGGTAGAATAACGACAAAATAGCTCCGAACCAAATTTAGAAATATGACAGAAAACACATCATTACCACAGAAAACCCGGGTCTGTAGGTACTGCCTGTGGCCCCCGGGGTCTTCTGGAAGGAGCAGAGGAGGCGGCGGTGAGGAAGGAGGAGTCACGCTTAGAAAGCAGTGGTTTGAAAACTCAGTGTTGGGGGCGCAAACAGGCAGCGCTAGGCGGGGGGCATCCGATTTGAGAGGGAGAATCCATGGAAGCAGCATAACCCCCCACGTACAGCCCAGGGGCCAAGGAAAGGTGTCTGGACGTTTGGGACCACAAATATCAAATAGTAAAGAGACAAAATATTTACATACTGACGTTTTAACTGGAAGGGGTAGGATTATCTGGGGGTTTTGTTCTACCTTTAATTGCCCTTGGCTCCACCATCTTTTTTCTCTGGGGGTCATTTGTCTTGCTTTGGGTCAACACGGCTTTTCTTGCGTCTTCAAAGACCTTGAAACAACCTGAAAGAGAATGTAAATATATTAAAACGTTGTTTTTTCCACCAAATATTAATACCATGGATCAACTAGATGTTTAGTGACAAAACCTATTTCTTAGACATTATTTTAAAATATCCTAAAAGGGGAATGAAGCTAAAATCCTTCCCTCAGAAAAGAAAAGAGGGGTGGTGGTGGCTACATTCCTTCAAGGCAAGCTCAGCATTACGGAGCAAAGCTTGGGCACGAAGGAAAGGCCAGTCCGGGACGGGCACACTGAGGCACGCGTATACTTTTGCAAAGAAAATATTTTGAAAATGTTTTCCTTTCCCCACAGCCCCCAGCTTCGGTAATAATGATTTTCCCAGATCATTCTTTCAGCACTTCTCTCTGCTTAAAAAAAAAAAAGTCATGGACTTGAGGCAACATTTCAAAAACTGTAAGCTAACAATTGTTTTAATCCCCAAAAAGAAACAATCCTTTTAATTTGTAGATGTTAGGAGGACCTGTATATTTGAAAAGATTAGAACAGCACCAGGCTTGAAAACCCAAAAAGAAAAAGACAGACAGAAACAACATAAATCTTAGACTCGTCCTGTCGGCACAGCCCTAAAATCCAATCTCTTTTTTTGGAGATATGGGAATTTCTGTGCGTGTGCAACCTTCCAAGTAAAATATCCAATCCTAGAATATTACACTTAACAGAATCCTCACAACACGACAAATTGCAAATGGCAACTGTTTCGGTTGAAAGTATTTTCTAGTGAGAAAATATCAAGGGTTACATCAAAATCAGTATTTGCGGTGGGCGACACAGCGGTATTTCTAAATGGACCGCGGGCCAGCTGACCCTCCTGCTCCACTCCGGAGGCCCCCGGCCAGCTGACCCTCCTGCTCCACTCCAGAGGCCCCAGGCCAACTCCACCTGAAGGCCTGGGGCTGTGCAGAGAGAGACTCAGTCCACATTACCCACGGTTACAGCAACGTGTTTATCAAGAGAGGGGAAACACAAATCCTTGGGAATAAAAATTAGGATACGAAACCACATAGATGATATGATTCCAGTACCATAAAAAATAAAAATAAAAAGATAGATGAAGGGTAAGAGGGAACGCAGAAAGGGAAGGACGATGACCCAAAGGCAACGCAGGAAATCATAACAGAAGTGGTTTTTGGGTTTCCAATGTGAATTATGGGAGAGTCTTGTTTTCTTCTTTATGGTTTTGGGTACTTTCCAAATTTTAAGAACCAAGAATATTCATCTAGATAATCAGAAAAACCCAAGCAAGAGCCAAGGCATGAAAACAACATAAGTGTCCACTGACAGATGAATAAAGAAAGAAAATGTGAGGGTGGATATGTGTGTGGGGGGGAGTCTGACAATTAAGTTCACAAACTCATCCTAGAGAAAGGGCTATCTGCCTCATTGTTAGGGTATATACGGTCACCTTCAAAGTATTACCCTTGGGAAGCTCTGCACCGATGCCAGTGCCTAGTCCACCCTTCAAAGCAATTCTGGAACTCTTTTTCTGGAATGGCCATCAGACCTGTCATTGTATGACCCTTAATGTCTTGAATGTCATCAAAATAACTTCCTTTCAATATTTCCTTTATCTTCGGGTAAAGAAAAAAGTCACTGGGGGCCAGACCAGGTGAGCAGGGAGGGTGTTCCAATACAGTTATGTGTGTGCTGGCTAAAAACTCCCTCACAGACAGTGCTGTGAGAGCTGGTGCATTGTCGTGATGCAAGAGCCACGAGTGAAAAGTTCTGGTCATTTTTGTCTACTTTTTCACACAGCCTTTTCAGCACTTCCAAATAGTAAATTTGGTTGAGTGTCATTGATACAGATTCATAAGGAGCAATTCCTCTCATATCAAATTAGTTTGGCAACATCGTTTTGACTCTTGATTTGGACTGAGGGAGCATTTTTGGTTGTGGAGAACTGGCTGACTTCCATTGTGCACTTTGGCGCTTTGTTTCAGGGTCGTACTGGTACACCCGTGTTTTATCACCAGTGATAACATGCCTCAAAACACTCTTGCCTCTCCAAAAGGTGCTGGGAAACTTCGACTCTCCCTTGCTTTTGTTCATCAGTGAGCACATTCGGGACCATTTTTGCACACATCTTTCTCATGCCAAGATTTTCAATAAAGACCTTCTTCCTATTTCTCTATCGATGTTTACTTGGTCTGCTGAGCTTCTCATAGCCAGCCAATGATTTTGACACACAACTTGATGAATTTTTACAATGTTTTTGTCAGTTCTGCTCATTACTGGCTGCCCTGACCTTTCTTCATCAGTGATGCATTTCTGCCCTTAGAAAAGACATTTAATCCATTTGTGCACTGCCATTTTCTTCATGGCATTATCCCCATAAACTTGGACTAACATGTCTCTAATTTCACTTCCACTCTTGCCAAGTTTAACAAGAAATTTAACGATTGTTCGTTGCTCTAATTCAAGTTCCGACATTCTCGAGACAGAACACAAAAAACATGCAACAACAACAATGAACGCCACTCAGCAAGACACGGCCATACGTGGACATGAGCACAGCCATGAGACACAGGTACACCAAGGCTATGACACCTTACCACGTTGTTTGTACAGTGCTACCCACATAAGCACATGGTGGCAAGTTCAAGAACTTAATTGTCAGAACTTGTATACACACACACACATATACATACACACACGCACAATGGAATATTATTTAGCCGTAAAAAGTGAAATCTTGCCATTTGCGACAATATGGATGAACCCTGAGAGCACTACACTAAGTGAAATAAGACAGAGAAAGACAAATACAGTATGATCTTACTTATGTGTGGAATCAAAAAATAAAAGTAAAAAAAGCCTTATAGATAGATATGAATAGATTGGTGGTCGCCAGAGGTGGGAGTGGGGGCTGGGAGGATGGCTGAAGGAGGTCACATTTCCGATTGCAAATGAAGTGAGTCATGCGGATGCAATGTTCAGCACGGCAACTGCAGGTAATAACACTGCGTCGCATGTTTGAAAGCGGCCTGGAGAGTAGATCTTCAAAGTTCCCATCGCACAGAGGAATTGTGTAAGTGTGCGCGGTGACGGATGCTAAGCACTTACTGTGGCGCTCACTAGCAATCCACACCAGTGTGAGATCATGACGTTGTACATCTGAAACGAGGCGACAATCGCCTCCCCTTATCCACGGTCTCCCTTTCTGAGGGTTCAGTGACCCGTGTTCAACCAACGTCCGAAAATATTACGTGGAAAACTCCAGACATGGACAATTCCTAGGTGTGAAACTGCGCGCTGTTCTGAGCGCATGAGCATAGCTCAGGCCGCCCCACTGCAACCCGCCGCGGGGCGAAGCGCCGGAATCCGGCTGCACCTGCTCCCCACCCGTCACTGGGCAGCCGTCCTGGGTGTCACAGGTCGGCGGGGGCGCCACGTCCGCACAGCGTTTGTTGGCCCTATTGTTATCCCTTGTCTACTTTAGTATTGGTGTCGTTGTTCCTCTCTCACGGCGCCTTACAAACGTCGCCACAGCTGCAGTGCACAGGCAGACGCAGTACACGAGGGGCACGCACTACCCGCACTCCCGGCACTCGCTGGGGTTATCCCGGGTGATAAGGGGGGCTACTGTCACGTGACATGTCAATTAAGAAAGGGGGAAAACTAAGTAATAATCGTTGTAGAATCCTACACTATTTTCTGTGTTTTCTGGACAGCAATGCATGACGTGTACCATCCAGCCTCATGGAGCCACGCCCCCCCCTGCATTCACGTGACGGCCACGCCGGCCCCACCCACAGCGTTCACGTAACAGCCACGCCGCCCCCACCCACATTC